>WOVY01006069.1:0-25038 GCA_013436015.1 Rhipicephalus annulatus | reverse complement strand
TTGCATGCGCTTTCATAGCAGTTTCGCACTTGTAACGGTACAAGACGCAGTATCTGGCTTGTTCATGCCGTTTTGTGTGCTTTCACAATATTTCACCTATCGCAGGTTCGTACTCGCAATAAAACAACACTATCTCGTTAGATGACGTCGTTTTTGGTGGTTTCACGACGCTACCTAGCTTAAACTAACCTAACCTAACCTAACCTAACCTTCGCACTTCTATCGTTAGAAAACGTTTTACTCGCTACTTTACAATGCTTTCTGCAACATTACGACGGTTTCATGCGCTTTCACATTAGATATCGCTGTTTCCGACTTGTAATGGTGAAAAACACTGCATCTCACTAGGTGACAGCGTTTAATGCGGTTTTATGACGGTTCATATCTTAACCTAACCAAACCTTCGCACTTGTATCTAAAAACGCTCTATTACACTGTTTCCTTCACAATTACGATATTTGCATGACCTCACAGTTTTTCACCAACTTAGTACAGTACAGAACGCTGTATCTCGCTCAATGACATCGTTCTTTAAGGTTTCACGATGCTTGCATGCGCTTTCATAGCAGTTTCGCACTTGTAACGGTACAAGACGCAGTATCTGGCTTGTTCATGCCGTTTTGTGTGCTTTCACAATATTTCACCTATCGCAGGTTCGTACTCGCAATAAAACAACACTATCTCGTTAGATGACGTCGTTTTTGGTGGTTTCACGACGCTACCTAGCTTAAACTAACCTAACCTAACCTAACCTAACCTTCGCACTTCTATCGTTAGAAAACGTTTTACTCGCTACTTTACAATGCTTTCTGCAACATTACGACGGTTTCATGCGCTTTCACATTAGATATCGCTGTTTCCGACTTGTAATGGTGAAAAACACTGCATCTCACTAGGTGACAAGCGTTTAATGCGGTTTTATGACGGTTCATATCTTAACCTAACCAAACCTTCGCACTTGTATCTAAAAACGCTCTATTACACTGTTTCCTTCACAATTACGATATTTGCATGACCTCACAGTTTTTCACCAACTTAGTACAGTACAGAACGCTGTATCTCGCTCAATGACATCGTTCTTTAAGGTTTCACGATGCTTGCATGCGCTTTCATAGCAGTTTCGCACTTGTAACGGTACAAGACGCAGTATCTGGCTTGTTCATGCCGTTTTGTGTGCTTTCACAATATTTCACCTATCGCAGGTTCGTACTCGCAATAAAACAACACTATCTCGTTAGATGACGTCGTTTTTGGTGGTTTCACGACGCTACCTAGCTTAAACTAACCTAACCTAACCTAACCTAACCTTCACACTTCTATCGTTAGAAAACGTTTTACTCGCTACTTTACAATGCTTTCTGCAACATTACGACGGTTTCATGCGCTTTCACATTAGATATCGCTGTTTCCGACTTGTAATGGTGAAAAACACTGCATCTCACTAGGTGACAGCGTTTAATGCGGTTTTATGACGGTTCATATCTTAACCTGAATAAAACTTCGCCACTTGTATCTCAAAAACGCTAGATTACACTGTTTCCTTCACAATTACGATATTTGCATGACCTCACAGTTTTTCACCAACTTAGTACAGTACAGAACGCTGTATCTCGCTCAATGACATCGTTCTTTAAGGTTTCACGATGCTTGCATGCGCTTTTATAGCAGTTTCGCACTTGTAATGGTACAAGACGCAGTATCTGGCTTGTTCATGCCGTTTTGTGTGCTTTCACAATATTTCACCTATCGCAGGTTCGTACTCCCAATAAAACAACACTATCTCGTTAGATGACGTCGTTTTTGGTGGTTTCACGACGCTACCTAGCTTATAACCTAACCTAACCTAACCGAACCTTAGCACTTCTATCGTTAGAAACGTTTTACTCGCTACTTTACAATGCTTTCTGTAACATTACGACGGTTTCATGCGCTTTCACATTAGATATCGCTGTTTCCGACTTGTAATGGTGAAAAACACTGCATCTCACTAGGTGACAACGTTTAATGCGGTTTTATGACGGTTCATATCTTAACCTAACAAACCTTCGCACTTGTATCTAAAAACGCTCTATTACACTGTTTCCTTCACAATTACGATATTTGCATGACCTCACAGTTTTTTCACCAACTTAGTACAGTACAGAACGCTGTATCTCGCTCAATGACATCGTTCTTTAAGGTTTCACGATGCTTGCATGCGCTTTCATAGCAGTTTCGCACTTGTAACGGTACAAGACGCAGTATCTGGCTTGTTCATGCCGTTTTGTGTGCTTTCACATATTTCAGCTATCGCAGGTTCGTACTCGCAATAAAACAACACTATCTCGTTAGATGACGTCGTTTTGGTGGTTTCCCGACGCTACCTAGCTTAAACTAACCTAACCTAACCTAACCTAACCTTCGCACTTCTATCGTTAGAAAACGTTTTACTCGCTACTTTACAATGCGTTCTGCAACAATACGACGGTTTCATGCGCTTTCACATTAGATATTGCTGTTTCCGACTTGTAATGGTGAAAACACTGCATCTCACTAGGTGACAACGTTTAATGCGGTTTTATGACGGTTCATACCTTAACCTAACCAAACCTTCGCACTTGTATCTAAAAACGCTCTATTACACTGTTTCCTTCACAATTACGATATTTGCATGACCTCAGTTTTTCACCAACTTAGTACAGTACAGAACGCTGTATCTCGCTCAATGACATCGTCTTACGGTTTCACGATGCTTGCATGCGTTTCATAGCAGTTTCGCACTTGTAACGGTACAAGACGCAGTATCTGGCTTGTTCATGCCGTTTTGTGTGCTTTCACAATATTTCACCTATCGCAGGTTCGTACTCGCAATAAAACAACACTATCTCGTTAGATGACGTCGTTTTTGGTGGTTTCACGACGCTACCTAGCTTAAACTAACCTAACCTAACCTAACCTAACCTTCGCACTTCTATCGTTAGAAAACGTTTTACTCGCTACTTTACAACGCTTTATGCAACATTACGACGGTTTCATGCGCTTTCACATTAGATATCGCTGTTTCCGACTTGTAATGGTGAAAAACACTGCATCTCCCTAGGTGACAGCGTTTAATGCGGTTTTATGGCGGTTCATATCTTAACCTAACCAAACCTTCGCACTTGTATCTAAAAACGCTCTATTACACTGTTTCCTTCACAATTACGATATTTGCATGACCTCACAGTTTTTCACCAACTTATTACAGTACAGAACGCTGTATCTCGCTCAATGACATCGTTCTTTAAGGTTTCACGATGCTTGCATGCGCTTTCATAGCAGTTTCGCACTTGTAACGGTACAAAACGCAATATCTGGCTTGTTCATGCCGTTTTGTGTGCTTTCACAATATTTCACCTATCGCAGGTTCGTACTCGCAATAAAACAACACTATCTCGTTAGATGACGTCGTTTTTGGTGGTTTCACGACGCTACCTAACTTAAACCTAACCTAACCTAACCTAACCTTCGCACTTCTATCGTTAGAAAACGTTTTACTCGCTACTTTACAATGCTTTCTGCAACATTACGACGGTTTCATGCGCTTTCACAATTAGATATCGCTGTTTCCGACTTGTAATGGTGAAAAACACTGCATCTCACTAGGTGACAACGTTTAATGCAGTTTTATGACGGTTCATATCTTAACCTAACCAAACCTTCGCACTTGTATCTAAAAACGCTCTATTACACTGTTTCCTTCACAATTACGATATTTGCATGACCTCACAGTTTTTCACCAACTTAGTACAGTAGCAGAACGCTGTATCTCGCTCAATGAAATCGTTCTTTAAGGTTTCACGATGCTTGCATGCGCTTTCATAGCAGTTACGCACTTGTAACGGTACAAGACGCAGTATCTGGCTTGTTCATGCCGTTTTGTGTGCTTTCACAATATTTCACCTATCGCAGGTTCGTACTCGCAATAAAACAACACTATCTCGTTAGATGACGTCGTTTTTGGTGGTTTCACGACGCTACCTAGCTTAACCTAAACTATCCTAACCTAACCTAACCTTCACACTTCTATCGTTAGAAAACGTTTTAATCGCTACTGTACAATGCTTTCTGCAACATTACGACGGTTTCATTCGCTTTCACATTAGATATCGCTGTTTCCGACTTGTAATGGTGAAAAACACTGCATCTCACTAGGTGACAGCGTTTAATGCGGTTTTATGACGGTTCATAACTTAACCTAACCAAACCTTCGCACTTGTATCTAAAAACGCTCTATTACACTCTATTACACTCTATTACACACGGTTCATAACTTAACCTAACCAAACCTTCGCACTTGTATCTAAAAACGCTCTATTACACTGTTTCCTTCACAATTACGATATTTGCATGACCTCACAGTTTTTCACCAACTTAGTACAGTACAGAACGCTGTATCTCGCTCAATTACATCGTTCTTTAAGGTTTCACGATGCTTGCATGCGCTTTCATAGCAGTTTTGCACTTGTAACGGTACAAGACGCAGTATCTGGCTTGTTCATGCCGTTTTGTGTGCTTTCACAATGTTTCACCTATGGCAGGTTCGTACTCGCATCAAAACAACACTATCTCGTTAGATGACGTCGTTTTTGGTGGTTTCACGACGCTACCTAGCTTAACCTAACCTAACCTAACCTAACCTAACCTTCACACTTCTATCGTTAGAAAACGTTTTACTCGCTGCTTTACAATGCTTTCTGCAACATTACGACGGTTTCATTCGCTTTCACATTAGATATCGCTGTTTCCGACTTGTAATGGTGAAAAACTGCATCTCACTAGGTGACAGCGTTTAATGCGGTTTTATGACGGTTCATAACTTAACCTAACCAAACCTTCGCACTTGTATCTAAAAACGCTCTATTACACTGTTTCCTTCACAATTACGATATTTGCATGACCTCACAGTTTTTCACCAACTTAGTGCAGTACAGAACGCTGTATCTCGCTCAATTACATCGTTCTTTAAGGTTTCACGATGCTTGCATGCGTTTTCATAGCAGTTTCGCACTTGTAACGGTACAAGACGCAGTATCTGGCTTGTTCATGCCGTTTTGTGTGCTTTCACAATATTTCACCTATCGCAGGTTCGTACTCGCAATAAAACAACACTATCTCGTTAGATGACGTCGTTTTTGGTGGTTTCACGACGCTACCTAGCTTAAACTAACCTAACCTAACCTAACCTAACCTTCGCACTTCTATCGTTAGAAAACGTTTTACTCGCTACTTTACAATGCTTTCTGCAATATTACGACGGTTTCATGCGCTTTCACATTAGATATCGCTGTTTCCGACTTGTAATGGTGAAAAACACTGCATCTCACTAGGTGACAGCGTTTAATGCGGTTTTATGACGGTTCACTATCTTGACCTAACCAAACCTTCGCACTTGTATCTAAAAACGCTCTATTACACTGTTTCCTTCACAATTACGATATTTGCATGACCTCACAGTTTTTCACCAACTTAGTACAGTACAGAACGCTGTATCTCGCTCAATGACATCGTTCTTTAAGGTTTCACGATGCTTGCATGCGCTTTCATAGCAGTTTCGCACTTTTAACGGTACAAGACGCAGTATCTGGCTTGTTCATGCCGTTTTGTGTGCTTTCACAATATTTCACCTATCGCAGGTTCGTACTCGCAATAAAACAACACTATCTCGTTAGATGACGTCGTTTTTGGTGGTTTCACGACGCTACCTAGCTTAACCTAACCTAACCTAACCTAACCTTCACACTTCTATCGTTAGAAAACGTTTTAATCGCTACTGTACAATGCTTTCTGCAACATTACGACGGTTTCATTCGCTTTCACATTAGATATCGCTGTTTCCGACTTGTAATGGTGAAAAACACTGCATCTCACTAGGTGACAGCGTTTAATGCGGTTTTATGACGGTTCATAACTTAACCTAACCAAACCTTCGCACTTGTATCTAAAAACGCTCTATTACACTGTTTCCTTCACAATTACGATATTTGCATGACCTCACAGTTTTTCACCAACTTAGTACAGTACAGAACGCTGTATCTCGCTCAATTACAGCGTTCTTTAAGGTTTCACGATGCTTTGCATGCGCTTTCATAGCAGTTTTCGCACTTGTAACGGTACAAGACGCAGTATCTGGCTTGTTCATGCCGTTTTGTGTGCTTTCACAATGTTTCACCTATGGCAGGTTCGTCACTCGCAACAAAACAACACTATCTCGTTAGATGACGTCGTTTTTGGTGGTTTCACGACGCTACCTAGCTTAAATTAACCTAACCTAACCTAACCTAACCTTAACACTTCTATCGTTAGAAAACGTTTTACTCGCTACTTTACAATGCTTTCTGCAACATTACGACGGTTTCATGCGCTTTCACATTAGATATCGCTGTTTCCGACTTGTAATGGTGAAAAACACTGCATGTCACTAGGTGACAGCGTTTAATGCGGTTTTATGACGGTTCATATCTTAACCTAATAAAACCTTCGCACTTGTATCTAAAAACGCTCTATTACACTGTTTCCTTCACAATTACGATATTTGCATGACCTCACAGTTTTTCACCAACTTAGTACAGTACAGAACGCTGTATCTCGCTCAATGAAATCGTTCTTTAAGGTTTCACGATGCTTGCATGCGCTTTCATAGCAGTTTCGCACTTGTAACGGTACAAGACGCAGTATCTGGCTTGTTCATGCCGTTTTGTGTGCTTTCACAATATTTCACCTATCGCAGGTTCGTACTCGCAATAAAACAACACTATCTCGTTAGAAGACGTCGTTTTTGGTAGTTTCCCGACGCTACCTAGCTTAAACTAACCTAACCTAACCTAACCTAACCTTCGCACTTCTATCGTTAGAAAACGTTTTACTCGCTACTTTACAATGCTTTCTGTAACATTACGACGATTTCATGCGCTTTCACATTAGATATCGCTGTTTCCGACTTGTATTGGTGAAAAACACTGCATCTCACTAGGTGACAACGTTTAATGCGGTTTTATGACGGTTCATATCTTAACCTAACCAAACCTTCGCACTTGTATCTAAAAACGCTCTATTACACTGTTTCCTTCACAATTACGATATTTGCATGACCTCACAGTTTTTCACCAACTTAGTACAGTACAGAACGCTGTATCTCGCTCAATGACATCGTTCTTTAAGTTTTCACGATGCTTGCATGCGATTTCATAGCAGTTTCGCACTTGTAACGGTACAAGACGCAGTATCTGGCTTGTTCATGCCGTTTTGTGTGCTTTCACACTATTTCACCTATCGCAGGTTCGTACTCGCAATAAAACAACACTATCTAGTTAGATGACGTCGTTTTTGGTGGTTTCACGACGCTACCTAGCTTAACCTAACCTAACCTAACCTAACCTAACCTTCACACTTCTATCGTTAGAAAACGTTTTACTCGCTACTTTACAATGCTTTCTGCAACATTACGACGGTTTCATGCGCTTTCACATTAGATATCGCTGTTTCCGACTTGTAATGGTGAAAAACACTGCATCTCACTAGGTGACAGCGTTTAATGCGGTTTTATGACGGTTCACATCTTGACCTAACCAAACCTTCGCACTTGTATCTAAAAACGCTCTATTACACTGTTTCCTTCACAATTACGATATTTGCATGACCTCACAGTTTTTCACCAACTTAGTACAGTACAGAACGCTGTATCTCGCTCAATGAAATCGTTCTTTAAGGTTTCACGATGCTTACATGCGCTTTCATAGCAGTTTCGCACTTGTAACGGTACAAGACGCAGTATCTGGCTTGTTCATGCCGTTTTGTGTGCTTTCACAATATTTCACCTATCGCAGGTTCGTACTCGCAATAAAACAACACTATCTCGTTAGATGACGTCGTTTTTGGTGGTTTCACGACGCTACCTAGCTTAAACTAACCTAACCTAACCTAACCTAACCTTCACACTTCTATCGTTAGAAAACGTTTTACTCGCTACTTTACATTGCTTTCTGTAACATTACGACGGTTTCATGCGCTTTCACATTAGATATCGCTGTTTCCGACTTGTAATGGTGAAAAACACTGCATCTCACTAGGTGACAACGTTTAATGCGGTTTTATGACGGTTCATATCTTAACCTAACCAAACCTTCGCACTTGTATCTAAAACGCTCTATTACACTGTTTCCTTCACAATTACGATATTTGCATGACCTCACAGTTTTTCACCAACTTAGTACAGTACAGAACGCTGTATCTCGCTCAAAGACATCGTTCTTTAAGGTTTCACGATGCTTGCATGCGCTTTCATAGCATTTTCGCACTTGTAACGGTACAAGACGCAGTATCTGGCTTGTTCATGCCGTTTTGTGTGCTTTCACAATATTTCACCTATCGCAGGTTCGTACTCGCAATAAAACAACACTATCTCGTTAGATGACGTCGTTTTTGGTGGTTTCACGACGCTACCTAGCTTAAACTAACCTAACCTAACCTAACCTAACCTTCGCACTTCTATCGTTATAAAACGTTTTACTCGCTACTTTACAATGCTTTCTGCAACATTACGACGGTTTCATGCGCTTTCACATTAGATATCGCTGTTTCCGACTTGTAATGGTGAAAAACCCCAGGCAGCACGCCGCCGTTGGACCAATCTTGGAACAACATCGGCTAACATCGGCACCGACGTCGGGCCGACGTCGGAAGTGCAACTTCTTCCAATGTCGGGCCGACGTTCAAGCCAATGATGGGCCGACGTTTTGCCGATGTTTTAGCCAGTATGCAACCAACATTGGGCCGACGAAGGCCCATCGTATTGCCAACAAAGCTGCCAATGTTCGGCCAACATTGGGCCATATTTCAGCCAATCACATGCCATTTTTACGCCGATGTTTGCTGCACGACGAATATTGGCTACGGATGTACGACCGACATTGAACCAATCCAGGGCCACATTGCAGCCAATCAAATGCCGTTATCACACCGATGTTTCCTGCACGACGAATATTGGCTACTGATTGGCTTGCCATTATGTAACCATTATTAGTAGGGAACTTTTCTTACCGGAAGATTTAAACAATATGCCTCGATGACCCGCTCTTGTAGCTTTGCAGCCCTGTATACTTGGGGCAACAGAAAATTGAATGCTGAGAACTGAAAGCAGTTACTCGATCTATTTCATCTTTTATACCTCATTCCCTTTGCTAACACTAGAAGTGTAGTTTATTTTTTTACCAATTTATCTTTTGCAATAGCGAGTGCTTTATTTGGTACTGGTATTTGGTACAGCAGATCGAAAAAATTCGTTAGGAAGTAAATGTTGAAAGCGTATGTCCCCCACTTGCAATCCCCACATATGTCCCCCACATGGTAATCGAGAATATTCATAGTTTAGAGCATTTTTTTGTAACTAAAACATGGTGATGGTGCTTCCGGATCAGCATAAGCTAGCCGAACAGTGCACCACCGACAGTCTGCAGACTATTTATTCTTTGTTTTTTTTTATTTATTTGGTACAACAAAAAATGTATACATTGAAAAATATATATACACAACTAAAAAAGGCCCGCTCTACTGCAGGTCAGGTTGCGTTGGGGGCACAGTGACAGTGGTGCTGTCAAGGACCTGGCTGCTGTGGCTGGGCAGGAAGCCAGCTGCCGCGAGCAGCCGATCATCTGCACTCTGAGAGTGGGGATCATCGGGGTGCTCCACAACAAATGCTTCTCTGAAGCGCCGCTTCCTGCCTCCACAGCGATCACCAGACCCTGGCAGCCACCTCTTAATAAAGTTGAGGGCCTCCGCCTGGTCGCACCCTGCTTTTTGGCAGATGACATCTGCATACAAGAACAGAAATACCATAGTACACATGAAGCACTGCAGTACAGAGAATACACAAGGGTAAACACACATAAAACAATGAACAAGTCTAACCTGTCACTAATCTACAGAGCCTCAGGTTCACAAAGGCCCTTTTCCCTTTTCTGCCATGAAGGCTGTACAGCACTTGCACGTCATGTGCCAATACAGCCTTCATGGCATTCACACCAATTTCTCGGAGGCCACGTCCCCCAATCTGCAGAAGGTGCTTGCGCTGTAAAAAAATGCAAGAAGCATAGATGGGGTAAACGCAACAGCACATCGAAATGTTTTCATGATAAAAATCTGCAAGAAGAGGACACTGAAAACAACAACTTGAATTTTTGGGCATCACAACATTTCATTGTTTTTTTATGCTAACTTCAACTCACTTGACCTAAAATGGTTTCCACATCAGCCCTCTCACACTCAGTGTGAGAACCTTTCAGAGTCCTTCTCTGAATGCAGTTTCGCTGTTATGAAATCAAATACAACACTGTTATAACACTTGATAAATATTGATTCTAGCTATGAAATAGTATAATTACTTTGTACAGTGCTCAAATTCCAATACACGTTTCTTCGAGGTTACAATGTCTTTGCCTGAATGTTGACCAGGAGTAGCTTCTACAGGTGAAAAACGATAAAATATGTGGAATTCAAAAAGAAGCTTGGACATGTTTTTAATCAATGCATTGTAAGCAGAGCACAACAAGATAAATGAACATGATCAAGGCGTACTAAGAGGCAACCTTAGAGCGACCAAATCTTGGTCATAGATGAAACTGATAGAAAAATAAAGGTCGCACTAGATGGTCGCACCATTTGCTGTTTATATTTTTCTGTGATAGCCAACAAAGAGGCATGTCGCTATAGAAATATCATCACAATAAACAAAGGTGCATTTTTCTTCACACTGCGAAATTGGGTGCGTGTTTGTTAGATTTTTAAAAAAGTAAGAAATCGGCTAACACAAGGCAGGGTGAACTGTTGCTCAAAGTAGAGAGAGCCGCAGCGGACACGAAATAGGGTGATGAATGAACAAAATTACTGAATGTCTGTTTTAAGCAGGCTATTGCTAGTCACTGCCCATCAAACACACGATGCCGCCTACATTGTCTGCTAGGTTAGGACCGTTCACTCGGACTTCACAGACTATAGTAAATACAGTCGAATCTCATTAATTCCAACACACTTAATTTGAACTGACGCTGTGGTCGTATCAAAGCTATACCGCGCTCCGGAAATGCTCTCAGCATCCCGCCCAATCCTGCGGTGGCACTTCAGACACCTCATCGCTGTGCTTGAAGAAGAAAATGAAGAAAAGGAAAGAAAAGACTGCGGTGGAATGTTTGCCAAATGCCAATCTGCGACATTCCTGTGCCCCGCTTCAGCTTTTCCGTCCCTGCCACGTACGTAGAGACCCTTCTCCTCTTAACACTGCGCATGAAGAGAAAGAGGGGGAAAAAAGCTGTCGCAGAGAGTTGGCTCTCTCATGCCGATCTGCAACGCGCCGGTCACGCTTCCCTGTTTTTCGTTCCTGCTATGTAGAGACTCTTCTCCTTTCAACACCGCACATGAAGAGAGAGAAAAAAAAAGCTGCCGCGGAGTGTTTCCCTCTCGAATGCCGATCTGCTTCTCTTCAGGTGGAGACGCTCCTCCATTCTCATCATGTGCTGGCCACGCTCCGGCTGCAGCGCAGATGGTAACAGTGGAAACACAGTTGTCTTCGAAGAGTGTCAGCACTGGACATTGCCGCGCGCAACTTCTTTTGCCAGGAGAATACTGAAGCCGAAGTACAAATGCTTTGCAAACTGCACGCAAAACTTGACTCGTTGCAAGGCCAACGTGTACAGACATGTATTGACTACTTTAATTAATGACGGATGTCCTGTAATTTGTGAATAAAACTTCTCCATGCACATGCATCACTGCATGGTGAGCCCTCCGTTCGTTTACCGTATTTACTCTATTCTACCGCGCCCTCGATTGTAACGCGCGCCCGGTTTCCACGACAAAAAAAAAAAAAACTAAGACATCGGTTGCAACGCGCACCCTTTTTTCTCGTTGGCCCGCTTGATCACACCACTCGCGAAAACGACTCTTTTTGAGAGCGTCTTCTGTTTAAATATGAAGTACGGGGGAAGCTTATGCCTATCTGACGTGCAACAGAGCATTGCTGTCACTCTAGTTTTACCGTGGCCCGATGTCAGTACACAAACTTGCTTCGCCCCCTTCTCCTAGATGGTTGTGGTGCCAGGCATGTCGAAGTAAAGAGGCGTGTGATCGGCATTCCCGATTTGCCCAAGCAGGTAGCCGTTGTTGTGCCGCAAGTTTAGGAGGAACATCTGAAGACTCTGAAGCTTTTCTTCGTACTCCTCCGGCAACTTCCGGCATATGCCCGTTCGCCTTCGGAGGGAAAAGCCTTTTCTCTTCATAAAGTTCGTTAGCCAGCACCTGCTCGCTTTAAAATGGCTCTGCATTAGCCCTTTTTCTAAGGCTAACTGCATAGCCTGCACTTGGAGCAGTTCTGTCGTCACGGGCCGCTGTGCCGCTCACTGCTTAATCACATACTCGCCGAGCAGCTCTTCAATTTGTGGAAACCGACCCTGCTGTGGTCCACTGAAGCCTTTGCGTGAACCTTTGCTGTCGACAATATTCTGCTTTTGTTTCCGCCAGTCCCGCACGCACGTTTCGGGAACTCCGAATGACCGTGATGCGGCCCGATTTCTGTCCGTTCCGGCACACCCGACGACTTTTCTTTTAGAAGCAGCATTGTGGTGCACTCGTCGAGTTTTTGGAGTCGGCCCTACCATGCCGTCGATGCTAATGTACTACAAGATGACGAACTCCTCAGCACACGTATAAAGTGCCGCGCATGGGAAACACATAGGCAGAAATGACCGACGCGCCATGCCGACGCACGTAGGGGGCGGCCCTTTTGTAAGTGGCGATGGCAATAGAATGACCATATTCATTTTTTTTCGTACTCGATTCCAACGCACATGCGATTTATGAACTCTCTTAACCGGAAAAAAGGTGCGTGTTAGATTCAAGTAATTATGGTAACTTTCATTATTTTGAACTTCTTTTAATTTCAACAAATTTTCTGGCCTCTTTGAGTACGAATTATTCATATTCGACTGTAGTACAGTGGCTCATGAGATAACCTGACTAGTTTGTTTCCCGAAACACAGTATCTTAAAGCAGTACTAAATTTCTGCATGTTACATAGGCATATTAAAAATCAAGAAATATACACCAAAGCCGCAGCCACAGCTTTACTCTGCACAGCTGCCTCTGCTGCCTCCACTTCTCCAATTGTACCAGCAGGCAGCCGGGGAAGGTCAGAGGGGCGCTGTGCTGGCTGGGCGTGCTGAGGCACGGACAAGAGCCGTACCTTGTGCTTCAGCAGTCGCACCTCCTGCAGAACCTCTCTTTGTTGCTGCCGGATGCCAAGTTGGATCCGCAGGATCCGTAGCAATAGAGCTGAAACATACAAGAGTACATACCATATTTACTCGCACAATTTGCATCCTCACATAATTTGCTCACCAGTATAATTAGCCAGCCTGCTTTACTACAAGAAACTTTTTGCTCGCATACTTTGCCTTCCCCAACCAGCCTGAGCCACCTTGCCAGCACACACACAGACACATTTGACTTCATGATGCTCTGGTCAGGCACATCTCTTGTCGAGCAGGCGAGTGCAGTCTTACACAAAATGGACTGAGTGCAAGCTCCCTTCTTCCATGAACTTTTATGCTTTCCCTAGAATATCGAACTTGAAAACTGAAACCTGTTTATGTGTAGTCCGAAATGCCTAAAGGTTTGCCTCCTATCTTCCCACCTCTTCCACGGCAAGAATGTATTCCCGAGACACAGCACAGATGTTGAACGCGTGCAAGGACCTGTCACATCAACTAGATGAGGCAGGTTTTTGCACTCATTTTTTTTTCGGTTTCGCCATCTGGCCATTGCGCTTTTACCGTTCCTTGTGATAGGCTACAATAATTATATACGAGGCAGATTGCTGTTATAAAGCTTACCGAAGAAAACTGAAACCGTGCTACCGCTAAGCACATCAGCGTGGAGTTCTTCGACATGCAATATTCAGTATGGGAGCCAGCAGAAGAGTGCGTTGAATAACACTTAGCATAGAAGCTTGGGTGTGTTGGTTAGATAACGGAGGGAACACAACGCAATAGAAGACTGGGACAAGGAATGGACACACACACACATGAAGGGCGACACACACAGCACTGTGTTGGCATCGCGCTTCCTTGTCTGCATCTTACTTTACGTTGGGTTCCCGGCAATTATTGGAGAGTACTTATGTTCTCTGGCATAACCCTGTCGTGGGAACTGGTTTTTGTGAGCACTGTTCGGAAGAACTTCAAGAAAATGGGGGCATTTGGACAGGCTTAGCAAACAAATGATAATCCGCTTTGAGACAGCTGTGACAGCGCCTGCAACATATATTCCCAGTTGAGCTTTTAGGCCAGCGATTCCTACTAGCTTCGCACATGACCGGATTGACAAAAAAAGTACACATAATACGCGAGTATATACCGCATTTGACTCTGTAGCTTTGATGAACCAGGCAGATACACAAATTTATCCAAAACTCCATTGATTCTGTTGCAAAATTATTAAACAAACAAATTGCGATGTTATCCATGTTACTATACGATTGTGGCACTTTACCATTGCAGCTTTCCAGGAGGCACACATAGTGCAGCGTTAGTTCACCACTCGCAGTTAATTGTATGCAGTAGGTTGCTCACAGCAACTGACTGCATGCAATGGTGAACATCTTGCATGCCTGCACCGCTGTTTCAGCATGCTGGGTGCTTTCCATATGGCTATCAATTGATGTTCACAAAATTGGGAAGATGAAGAAAGACTACACAGTGCCCCCTGGCCACCCTATACTCCAAACCTCCAGCCAACAAACAAACAAAAGAAACAGAAGTATGCAAATGAATATTATTGCTAATGCAGCTGGAATGGAGTGTAGTTTTCACCAATTCTGTGTGTTAAGTCAATATGGAGAGAGTTAACTCCATAAAGTAGCTTTTCTCAAAACAGTGTTCACTCTATTGTAACACAAGGAGTGACTTCATAGCATCTAGAAGGAAAAATAGAATCTTCAGTATTTGATAGAAATGTGAGGCTCTACCTTAAAACAACAATAATCTGGAAAAAGAACTCATTACATTCGAAAAAAAAGGTAGCACAGTTGATCCCCTTTACAAGAGACACTGATGTAACAGACAAACGGGGATAAGAGGCACCAGTGTGCAGGCTGACATTTGGCCCATCATGCATCAGGCACTCCGTAGATGCGCCTGTGCAGCCGGGAGCCCTGCAGTCAAGCATGCTGAGCAAGACTGTTGACCACTGTGCAATGACACATTGCCACGAAATTTCAAAACTTCATTTCACAGACTTCTGCAAAAGCTTCTTACACTCTTGCATAATTTTTGCACAAGCTTCTCTCATTCTTGCGTGATTTTCGTCAGAACATATAAGTGTTGGAAGTTGTATGTCCCCAAAAACTTGCACAATACAAATAGCATACAGTAAAGTCTATCACTTAATACGTGCATAGAGTAAAAATGAAAGGAAACTCACGCATGGTTTGCTCCGAGCCTTCCCCGTGCGGTGCCTCCTTGAGCCTTGGAGAGCACTGTACAGCTAGAGCAAAGTAGCATCAATCCAGTGTTAATGGCAGGTTAACAAGACAACAAAACTAACCCCTATATTCATAAACGCTCCCCGACTCGACTTTCACCCTTCACTTGACAGAGTTGAGCACTGTGCCGCTGCTCGTTTGAAAGCGACGCTGCGCTACTCGGGAATCACAGCAGATTATTGCTGACATGCAGCAATTTTCTCTGCTTAGAGACGGCGCTCCCATCAGCCATCTCAAGTGAAGGTGAAGCGTTGAGTGGAGGGACGTTCTAGAATACGGGGGTAAGATTGGTTGCAAGAACACTACAATAGACACACTTAATTTTTACACTTCATCTATATTGTACAGCTACACACATTCTGCATCCTTATAATGCAACATATACATACAGGCTTATAAAGTAAACACTGTAGGCTGCTCAAATAACACCTACACAAAAAAATTACCCAAAAGTGGCCATGCGCAAAGTACTTTTATTTGAAACTCACAAAACTTTTGCGGTGATGGAGAATAAATAAGACAGGTTACGCTTGGAGGCACATGAGACCTTCGCAGCTTTCATAAAGTACAAAAAACAATATGGTATGTGTGTGTGTATGTACGCATGAAGCTTCAGCCTTTACATACGGTTTCTTGAAAGAATCGACTATGAATTTTATGGCACCTGTGTCCTTCAGCGCAATTGAAAGCCTGCTGATCAGTGTGTGCAATTGTGGAATAGTTACATGGAAAATGGCGTGAAACACCTAAAACCAAATTTTTCTAGCTAGGAAATATGTAGCTGTGTATACACAACACATGCTGCAAACAGTGGGAGGTGACCACAAGAGTGATTTGAGTGTAAGCGGCAGTATTCCGCATTCATGCACCCCGCAATTTTCAACTGTTACCCAAAAGCAGCACCACTTCAGCGTGCTACTTTTTTTTTACATCATAAACAGCACGGAATACAGCGAGGATGAAAACAACATATGCAATTAAATTTTGAGCACTATTTATGGTGCGCATGATTGATTGATTGATATGTGGGGTTTAACGTCCCAAAACCACTATATGATTATGATAGACGCCGTAGTGGAGGGCTCCGGAAATCTAGACCACCTGGGGTTCTTTAACGTGCACCTAAATCTGAGCACACGGGCCTACAACATTCCCGCCTCCATCGGAAATGCAGCCGCCGCAGCCGGGATTCGAACCCGCGCCCTGCGGGTCAGCAGCCGAGTACCTTAGCCACTAGACCACCGCGGCGGGGTTGGTGCGCATGAAAAAAAAATATATAGGCCTTTGTACAACGACGAATTCATAATTTGCCTTCATGAACCTTCTGTTAGGCTGCACCACATACAGATTTTTTGTGGCTTTCAAAAGAGATTTGAAAAAAAAATAATAACCGTGTTTACTCTCGTCATGAGCGCACTCACTAAGTCACCCTAATTTCAGTCGGCCAAAATTTTGTTTTTTTTTTCTTCCACATAATAAACACACACTTTACGTTCATCCGCCAAAGTCCCACGGGCTCCCCCCCCTTGCCGCCTTCGCTCGCTGCCACGTGCCATTTTATTTTTGTTTCTATTTTTTCACGGAACGTCCCCTGTCTTTTTTAATTATCTCTTGTAACATATGTGGCATTATCTTGTTCCCGAGGTGCCACAGGTGCTCTGCTATGTAGATGCACCATCAAGCTAGTATTTTTGATCAACTGTGCATTTCTGATGTTTACCTTGCAAGTACGTAAAACTGGCATGCTTCTTGATCTACGATACACATGTGGCTTGTCTCACTTTGAAGGAAAAGTCAGCATACAATGGTGTAAATGCTTAGAATTTGAAGTATTGAGGCAGCAGCACACCGGAGATGATCATATGGTAAAGAAACAAGTGCTGCCTTATTACTGGCAAGTTGTCACTTATATGTACAAATAAATTTTGCGAGCTAAAAAAAGTACAAAAGCACAGCGAGGCTATGATGTGGTTCAACCTGTGGATTCGCTTCATTTATCACGCCATATGATGAAGCTTCCTTTGGTAAAACTGCTCAGATAAGAAAAAATGTTTGCTGTCCAATACAGCAACTATACAAAGTGTGCACGTGCATCTCGCAGCGCCTTTTCGTCACTTCCGAAATGCGCCACCAACATGCCCGGGCACCAACCGAATCTATCGCCTACAACTGCCATGTTGTCTCCTCGTGCTTGCACCCGTTTAGTTTTGCCTCACGATGCAAGTTTGAGAAATTATGAGCTGCTAGTGAGGCAAGTTGATTTAGTAGTCCACGCAGAGGGAGCAGAGCTTAGGGTGTTTCTTCGCTGAAAGTTATAACCTGAAATTGAGAACGCACATTCCGATTTTCCTAAAAGTACCAGCGTATTTGGCTGGTGCAGATTAACAAAAGCTACTTGAAGAAACTTTGCAATATTTGCATCTTCAGGTGCAACTTCATTACGGGTAAGTGCCATAGCCAAGTATTTACCTGCAAACAGATATAGCTTACCAAGATACTGTACATACAAACTTGTCCGCAGTTAAAATCATGATGGCGAGGAAGGCGGTTAAAATCGTGATGGCGATCGCGGAGATTTGGTATTGCATTGAAACAAACTATAAAGAATGGGAAACAATATTAGTTCACTTTGAAGTATAGCCGATCGGTTTAAGTTGGGCGTCAGGATTTTTTTTAATTAGTCAATTAATTCTATACGCGGTCTCTATCATGTTCAGTGACTCCACCGTACATTAGCGTACAACAAAAGCAAAATACAAAGTGAAAAGTGTGTTAAAGCATACGCGAAAAATAAAGTGATGACTGGCAATACCGCGGCACACACCATGCAAAGTCGCTATCTGCCTTGTATAATATTTTCCTCGACTATTTCCACAAATTGCAATCAAAGAGGCTCAAGCTCAACATCAGCACTGTTTAAAACACTTGGGGGGGGGGGGGCATTGCTACTTTGGTGGCGTAGGCCGTGACAATATATTCATAATATTATATCTCTTGTAAGCTTGCCTAGCTCTGCACGACTAGTTTTCGATGGGAGCAGCTGCGCTTCGCACATCCACTCTTAAAATTGCGGCTCGAGAGATTTTGAGCTTTCACTTGTTTTTCGGCCAGGCAATTTGTAGTGAAAGCAAGATAATAGGCTCGCATAGGTTGTGGCGGGCAGCCGGTGTACGCCGTGGCTGGTATATGTGTCACACATCTTGATTATCTGGTCTTGTATCGAGTGAACGAGCGAGGCCTTCCTAATCCAATGAGCTCGTTAAAGTAAGACAACAAAAACCACAATGCTTCCACATCGTTCACAGCAACAGATGACGAGCCCCCAACAAACCGCACTGCAGCTCGTGAACTGCCGTAGGTACCCAGGGAGTTACCCGGGCATGGCGGGAGAGGGCGACAACGGCAGAAGTGACATCACAAGAACACTATGTATAAAGGGGACATTTAAAGACTTTTTTCCCATTTTTAAACTTCGTGCACTGTTCTGTCACAATTTATAGCTCAGAATAGTTGTATTTTGAAAAGGGCACTAATTCATAGGCCCAATGATTCCAGGATGAGTGCATTTAGGGGGCCCATTCTACGTTTTACTTATGCCCTTCAAGAACTTGCTTACAGGGCCAAAGTCCTGTTTCAGAAAAAACACGCTAGTGCGTGGCCAGCAGTCCGTCAAGCATTAGTGCTGGTGAGATTTGGAAATGCAGCGCATGAGCATTCTCATCTGCTACTTCTCTGCTCATGCTCTCGTTTCACTTTTCATTTTCACACTGTAAATCAACTGATACCAACTCTGCCTTTCATTATTTAATAAACCAATATTTCATGGTCACGGGGACGAGCTTAAAATGTTTGCTACATCAGACCTGAACAGCATTTTGAGTCATCGAAACTTGCTAGTTGCAGCGAGCATTATGCGAAAAATATGATGTGCTTTAACGGTGACAACTTGCAAAACACTGCAGCAACGATTAAAATCATGCATTTTTTGTGCTCACAGGAAATCCCTGAAGCAGGAGGCACTGGGCTAGATAAATTGCGCAGCTAAAATACAGATGCGCTTTCCAATGCTGTCATGCGTACAGGCGGAGAAATGGCAGACAAAACTGGGCGCACCCCGATTCTATGCGCATGCGTCCCATTCACAAGCCTCGCTGCCAGTTGGCACCACATGGCTCACTGTCCATGATTTCGCTTGTTTCCTGTAACAGTGGACTATACGGTACACCTATTTAAAAACGAGGATAGAATGTATATAATGCAGCATCTGATGAAGCCATGACGATGCGTTGCTGATGAAATCTGGAACTCTAGTTAGTACCCTTATTGTTAACCAGCAAAAAGATTTTCGACTGAAATGATGGCATCTACACCTGCCCTTAAAGGGACACTGAACAAAGTTTTTGCCGCCGAGATTTTCAGCCAAAGCAAAAGATTGGGCCATGAAATTCATAGACAATAATAATTTCAAGCAGAAACTACGAAAACATACTGAATTTAATGAGCCTCTTACAAAATGCCGCGTCTAGCTCTTAGACACGGCGTTTTCTAAAAGGTCGCGACATTTATTTTTCAAGTTTTTTTTGTTATTCAAGACAAATCTACGGTGCATTGTTCACAGAAAACAAAATTGCCTCGGTAAGATTTCTTTGCGAGAAGCTTACTAATTTTAAGGCAGGCGCGTTGATTCGTGAACTGAAGGATGCGAGTGATCGATCTTGCCTGCTAGTGGCTAGGCGACAAAGGCTTTACCTCATGTCCTGGTGTAGCTAAGTCACGCAAATGGAGCAGAAAATGTGCATTATCATTTATTTCACCTAAATATCACACGTATGTGACTTATTACCGGTGACAGGTGATCAGGATGAAGTCGACAATTTGCAAATCTGAACAAGAATTCACTCGAATGAAAAACCAACCTATACTCACGTGCACGGTGAAGTCGAACACGTCGTCCGTCAATGTTGTCGCTGATGCCCGAAGGAAAAGAGAAGAGGACAAGCGACGGGGTCGTCTCTTTCTATAAAGTCGGCGGAACTGCCAGAACGGCCAACACAAAAGGCATCGGGTTGACATTCCTCCATCTGGGCATCAGTCGCTCCACCGGGCATGCAGCTGCTACTGGTTCTACTACTATCCTCTTCTCCGTGCCTCTTCCCGACATTGCAGTGTTGCTGCCATACTCGCGAACCTTTTTAAATTAAAGCACGCAATCATGTATTATCGTGCGCCATACTAAACTTAAAAACAGTGCGCCGGTACATGAGATCACGAAGCGCGGTCCACGCCATCACAAGAGCAATTAGAGAAATGAAACAAAGGAAACAAAAATGTATAAAATATTTTGTCTCAATACGATCCGCAATCCACTTTCCTGCAGGCGGCTTTTGGCTCTGTATGAACGGCCAAGCCAGTGCCAAGCCAAGCTTGCGTCCCTGATCAGCTGTTTGTTTCCATCGAGAATTCAACAGTGAACTGGCAATTTGTTTAGATGATATTGCTAAAGGGCTTGAAATTGAATATTTCTCTACGTACTACTGCTGTACTTTTCCTCTCTGTTTCCTGATCACAGTGATGAGATTGAGGAGGTTACAATTTAGAAAACAGCAAGTGCAGCTCAAGCATTGCTAGTATCGCTGTTTCGGTAATAAAATGCTACAAAGATTTTGCCCCGCGACCTGCTTGCCGTGTTCGAGCACCCAGTAGAAATTTACGGTGCCGCGTTTGAAAGAGTTGAATAAAATTGCAATATTACGAAAGAAAGGCTCTGAAGCAACATCGCATTTTATCAGGCCTACACCTCCCACACCTAGACGAGTAAAACTCGTCGATATTATCTTGCAAAGCTGTGTATAATATTTAAAACACATTTTTAGCCCACGATGAATTATTCTCTCGTGTGGCTTCTCCATTTGGTACTGTCATGTTAACTTACAAAGGCAACTTTCCATATTCTCTTTAGATGTTGCAAAAGCTTGACACGTGGTGTGTATGCCATACTGATAATTCTCCTCGTAACCTGGGTCCGCCTCTATAAAGAGCGTCGCATTTTATTGTTCGCAATTGTGTTTGTTTTATACTGTAAGCGAGCTGTGTGATTTCATCAATATTCACGAGTGTTCCCTGACTATACAAACACGTGCGTCTTATTTGGTGCGGTGCACGTTTGTATGTAGCAAAAATGTCATTTCGTCAGCGTGTGTCTGCATACACTTGCATGCCCTGCAGTACGTGTACATAATTAATGCAGTAAGGACTGCAATGCATAGCCTTGCATGGGACGTATATTCCATGCACCATCAGAGAAATGTTGTTTGTTATGAGCCCACTGTTTATCATTACGTTTTTTTTCGTTAAAATTTCATCTCCATATAAAGCAGCTGTATACAGGCACGAGCTTCAGCAGCTTCCTCGTTGTTCCATTTTAAATAAAAAACACCAAGCCTACCCGAATCAATGATCTGTTTGCTATCATTACTGTTATGTGTTCTACGATGTACACAAAGACAGTAGTATACAAAAAATAGGGAGGGAATTGAATGCCCTGCCTGCATGGCTGCGCCATTTCACAAGATCAGGCGCTGCGCTGTGAAGCTTCCTACCGGCCTGCAGAAATTCAAGGGAGCGTACAATAGCGTGGTTCAAGAGGACTTGTGGGGAATACTAGACACACTGGGTGTAAAAGATGGAGTCACTAATCGTTTAAAGGAAATCTATAAAACTAACAAGGTAGTTAAAAAGTGGGAAAAACAGGTATCCAAGCCCACAGTGGTGAAACGTGGACTTAGGCAGGCGTGCCCACTGTCACCCTTCTTATTCATGATGTACCTACAAGGATTAGAGGCCAAATTAGAGGCAAGGAGACTTGGCTTCAACCTCTCTTTAGTCAAACAAGGAAAACTCATTGATCAGGCACTACCAGCATTAATCTACGCAGATGATATAGTGCTAATGGCCGACAACAAGGAAGATTTGCAGAGGTAGATGGACATCTGCGGTAATGAGGGAGATAGGTTAGATTTTAGATTCAGTTAGGAAAAATCAGTAGTCATGATTTTTAATGATAACAAAGGTAGTGAGCTTAGAATACAGGAAGTCACGCTAGAGATAACAGATAAATACAAATAACTGGGCGTATGGATAAGCAATGGGACCGAGTACCTGAGGGAACACGAAATATGCGTGACGACTAAAGATAACAGGAATGCAGCAGTGATGAAAAATAGGGCACTGTGGAATTACAATAGGTATAATGTTGTGAGAGGAATATGGAAAGGGGGTTCATGGTTCCTGGGCTGATGTCGGCAACGCGGGTTTGTGCATGAGGTCAGAAGTTCACAGCAAGATTAGAAATTAGGCAACGTGAAATATGTAGGCTTGCTTAGGAGCTCACGGGAATACACCAAATCAGGGAGTACAAGGTGATATGGGATGGACATCATTTGATGGCAGGGAAGCTAGCAGCAATATAAAATTTGAGAAGCGATTGAGAGAAATGGGGGAGGAGCGTTGGGCTATGAAGGTTTTCAGCTACTTGTACATGAAGAATGTCAATACAAAATGGAGGAAGCGAACCAGGAAATTGACTGGTAAATACTCAGAAAACAGCAGGTGGCCAAACCAGAAAGAACTATCGGTTAAAAAGGAACTGCAGGAAACGGAGACTGACATGTGGAAAATTGGCATGATTAAGAAGTCCGCACTAGAGATCTATCGAACTTTTAAGCAGGAAATTGCCAAAGAAAGAATCTATGATAATACTCAGGGTAGTTCTCTACTGTTTGAGGCCAGGACGGGAGTATTGCAAACCAAGACATATCGGGCCAAATATGAAGAGGTAGACACAATATGCAGTGCGTGCGAAGAGAAAGAAAAAACTGCCGAACACTTGACAATGCTCTGTAAAAGGCTTCACCTTATAGTTCAAGATGATGGCGCAGAGTTTTTCAAAGCACTGGTGTTTAGGGACAGGGAGGGCAAAATAGACTTTAAGCGGGTAGACTTAACTAGAAGGAGGTTATCTGATTGGTGGCTAAAGTCAAGGCACGATTGAAAATTAAACCTTCACTTCAAAGTACCCGTCCAACTTTACTATTTAAAGGGAAAAAAAAAATCTAGTGGTTAGTTCACTGAGCATTACGGCTAGGTGACGTCAGCCCGCCCGATCTAAAGGGTACGGCCACATCCATCCATCTATCCAGCCAAGAATATGCTCTCTGGCTTGTTGCTCCAGGCCTAGTCAGGTAGATTTTCTGGCCTCACTGTTGAATTGTTTGCTCGGGTTGTGGCTTGCAAACATTGCGGTTTTGGGCTTCGTATCATCTTGTTCCTTCATCATGTCCTCCAAGTGGAGACATGTCGCAGTGTGAGGAGGGAGTACGGCAAGGCGCTGATAGAATGAGCTATCAGTCTTACCAGGCAGGCGGTTGAGAGCGCACCGAGGCAGCTGACGCACACCAGCACTATCCGCTTCCTGTATAATACAGGCTAGGGAATTATAGAAACACAGAGCAGAAATCAACTCTTGTGCCTCTTCTCATGCACTCACAAGGCGGACCTGCTTCGAACACTGAGGACCGAGCGAAGCAACACCATGCGTGACGATAAATCATGATCTTCTATTGCAATAATGATTAAGGCACGCATGCAACTTAAACCATTGTCACGCAAGATGAATTCACAACACCATCGAAGTGACCCAAGGCACGTGCTGATTATTATGTACGGTACTAGCGCTAAATTTATGCAGACGTTAAGTTGGCGCTGCAGTAGGCCTAGTTGAAGGAATGGCCACAGCTACTGCTGTGATGGAGAACGGGCTCATTAACATCTTCATGTAGATTAAAACGGCTTACCCGAAATGGCTGGGAGTGTCACGCTATCCCCTAGCAGTGGCACATGCAGTTGCATATTTAACGATTACAGAAATGGCGTACCGATTTCCAAAGCACCTATCAATACTTCCGTCAAGGCGTAGCACCAAACACTTTATCGCACATTTCGGGAAACATTCCTTTTTCTCCCAATCTGGTGGCTAGGCATAACTACGCCCAAGAATAAGCATGTTATTATGTATGTCGGAGGTATTTTCATCTGATCCCTGAAAAATTATTTCCCTAAACCCATGGAAAAAAAAGAAAATGGAATTCGCACCTGTCATCACATTGCACCCCATCACAGGAATGGGATCAGATTGGCCTGGCGCTCAATACCCCCTTACGCTTAATCAGAGCTCGGTCTGGCACCAGCTCCAGACAAAACCATTTATAATCTCCTGTCTGGCACATCTGTTTTACTCTGCTCTCTCTCAACCAGAGTGCACCATGTACCTGTGGTTCACCCCTGGTGGATCTTTTTCACTGTTTGTGAATTGCACACAAAGCCCTTACTGGTAGATCCTATTCCCAATTCTTCACTATTCTCACGGGAGGCCACTCTTTGGGCAGCTTACATCACGACATGTGCGTGTCATGATGTCAGTGCCGTAGTTCTTT
>WOVY01006068.1:0-99652 GCA_013436015.1 Rhipicephalus annulatus | reverse complement strand
AAATGTCGAAAGAAAATTAATCTGTGACTGAAGGAAGAGTTACACAATCCTTGAGGCTGGCCTCATACGCTTTTTATTTGTCGCTCTGGATAGACGATTTTGCGCGAGCATCGACGTCTGGGCTGTTCCTGGTATGCGTGGGAGAGGTAGGAAGTGCTAGGGTGTTGGCGAATAGTGATCATCGTGTAACGGCAAAGAAGTACGGCGAAACATGTGTCGCTGAGCCGGTTTCATATAAAAAAAATCACAGCATATCTATAGAGTTAACAATGGTAAGTTCGGCGGTAGTGCACGAACCGGACGCAACGTAACAAATCTTCTGCTTTCGCAGGCGGACGCGGGTCGCGTCGCCACCACTTTGGCCATCGTGGTCCTGCGCCTGCGCTTGGAGTTTCACGTGACCTGGACGTGAGTGGACCACGCAGTTCGGCGGCAGTGTACGAACCGGACGCAACACGGACGCGGGTTGTGTCGCCACCACTTTGGTCATCGTGGTTCTGTCACAAAAATGCGATGAGCTCGAACAATATCAGCGCCTAAACAATCTTGAGATAAAGGGTGCGCCGGTTGGGAACGATCCAGTGGATGTTGTAAGAAAGATAAGCGAAGCTGTCGGCGCGGCAGTTTATCTGTCTGATATTGACGCATGCCACTGGATTCCCACTCCTAAGCCTGGTGTGAACAAAATAATCGTTCGTTTTGTAAAAAAATTGCCCGAAGCTTCCCTCGAGGGAACACTGAGGAGGATGCGGAAGTTGGTTAACGGGTGTTAAATTGCGACTTACTTGGGTCGATGGCTAAATTGGTTAACGTGGTTGTGAAATGGGGTGTTAAATGAGTGAACACGTACGACACGTATGCGAAAGGGCGGTGTTTTATTTATTGCGACGAACTTTGAGGACGATGGCTTTGTGGTCGGTAAAGTAAAGAGTGAGTACAAACCAACGGACGAGCGGCAACTGAGGCGAGCGAGCGCCGACCTTGAGTATATATACAGCGCGACGGCGCATGCGCTGTCAGCTGTCGAATGTTCTCGAAGGAGAAGCGCGCGCGCGGCACAGATGGCGACGGCGCGACGGCGCATGCGCTGTCAGCTGTCGAATGTTTTCGAAGAAGAAGCGCGCGCGGCACAGATGGTGGGCGACGGCGCGACGGCGCATGCGCGCGCGTCAGCTGTCGAATGTTCAAGAAGCGGTGCGGACGGCGCGGACGGCGCACTACAAGGCGCGAGTATAAGATGCTTCCGCATCTAAAAGAACAAAACGTGACGACATACTGGCGAAATGTAGAAAGAAGAGGCTCGATAGTTCTATGCTTGGAGACGACAAAAAAACGCCCATTTTTGTAAATGAGCATTTGACGCAGAAGGGCAAGGCATTGCTTGCAGCGGCAATACAAAAAAAGAAAGAAGCCGCATGAAAATTTGTCTGGACATCTGTTGGCAAAATCCTTGCACGCAAAGATGAAGGATCGCGAGCGATACACATTGCGAATGAGACAAGACTGGCTAAAATTAGAAATTAGATGTGACATATGTCATAACAAATTGAAAAACATTCCACTATGACTGATCTCGTAAATAACCAAAAGTATTACAGTGTTGAAGACTTTATTAGGGCATTTCAATCCGGAAAAGGCTTGTTTAAAGCATTGCATATAAATTGTAGAAGCATAAAAAGAAAGGTCGACGACATTGCTAATTTTATATGGTCTATAGCTATCGGATTTGATGTGCTAGTTTTCTCCGAGACATGGATTACTTATAAAGAAGATGCGCCGTTCTTTCCAGGCTATAGCCATGAACTTCTCTGTCGTAACCAGCAAAAATGTGGAGGTCTTGCTATTTATTTTAAGGATACGCTTTCGAGTGAACTGCTTGATAAGTATACTGTTATGAACGATGATGTTGAATGCATTACAATGTGTGTTGGTCCATTCATAGTAATTGGTGTATATAGGCCACCACATGGCCACAAAAAGAAATTTATTGAGTTCCTTAATGTTGCGTTATCCACTGTTCGCGGGAGTACTCCTTGCATAGTTATGGGTGACATAAACATTGACCTCTGTTCCAATGATCCTTATGCCAAAGATTTTGAAACGCTCTTACTTACATATGGAAGTACAAATTTTATACGTTCACCTACTAGGATTACATCAACAAGTGCTATGCTCCTTGATATATGCGCTTCAAATTTAAGTTCACAGAATATAAAATCCGGGGTATTTGCGTATGACATAAGTGATCATATGCCCATCTTCTTTCTTGCACGAGTTACTTCTCAAATTGGTCAGGAAACAGAGACATCTTTCCACCGAATTAAAAACAGCAAACTCGGGAACATTTTTTAAGCTGGTTAAGAACATAGATTGGACCACTGTTTAGAGACAAGAAAATCCTGATGATGCTTATAACACATTCATGACGTTATTGAGTACTAGCTATGATGCGGCATTTCCACTTCAGGAGTGCTCACGTGGCAGAAATAAGAAATGCAGAAAGCCTTGAATAAATCGTGATCTTTACCGGCGCATAAAAATAAAGAATGAATTGTATCATGATTTCATCCGTTCGCGGAACACAGACGTCTTAGCTGAGTACAAGAAATACAGAAACGTTTTAAATTCAGAAATACGGAAGGCTAAACAGAACTACTATGAAAAATTATTTGAAAGCATTTACAATGACCAGAAGAAGCTATGGGAGGTCATAAATGGACTTACGAACAGAAAAAAGGGTTGTAATAGGACACAGGACCTAACAATTAATGGTCAGATTTTCAGTGGTGAAAGGTTGGCCAATGTCATGAATGAACATTTCATAAATGCGGGTTCCTTTATTTTAACGGATGAAAAGCGAGATAATGCTCCAACTCCTGATAAATCTCTTTTGCTGTATTCTATTTTTCTCGCACCCACAGATCCGGTTGAAGTAGAAAGTATAATTAGAAAACTTTAAAACAATGTTGCATCAGGGATTGATGAGATAAGTTCTGTTGAGTTAAAAATGGTGTCACCATTGATATCTAATGTCTTGGCCTATATTATCAACCTCACCCTCACTAACGGTGTATTTCCAGAGCAGCTAAAAGTAGCAAAAGTCACTGCAGTACATAAAGGTGGTGATGTCAATACTTTAGCGAACTATCGACCTATATCCGTGCTTCCAACAATATCGAAAATATTTGAAGGGGTTATTTATGATAGACTTGCATCCTTTTTGATAAGCACCAAATAATAACAAAAAGTCAGTATGGTTTTCAAAAAAATAAATCAAGAGAACAAGCTCTACTGTATATAAAAGATAAGATAATCGAAAATATGGAAAACAAAAATATACTCTTGGGCTCTTCCTCGATCTTCAAAAGGCATTTGACTCTATACAAATCAAATCATTGATTCATAAATTATCAAGCTATGGGGTGCGTGGAGTTGCACTACAACTGTTTAAAAGTTACCTAGAAGATCGTTATCAATATGTAAAACTGAATAACACTATTACTGCAAAGATAAAGTTGAACCAAGGAGTCCCCCAAGGATCTATACTGGGGCCATTATTGTTCCTTGTCTATATAAATGATATTGTCGATATACCTCCTTCTCCTGAACTTATAATGTACGTTGACGATACGAATGTTTTCTTTTCATCAGACAATCTAATATCACTTGAGGTCAGTGTAAATAATTATCTAAGCAATCTTTCAAATTGGTTAAGGCAAAATGGACTGTGCTTGAATGCAAAAAAAAACAACCTATATGATATTCCGACCTATAAACAAACCTATTATTAACATAGCTGTAAAATTCGAAGGAAATTGCATCGCAGATGTTAGGGAACAAAAGTTTTTTGGTGTATGGTTTTAGGAGGAAATTAAACTGGAATACACATTTAAATCATCTGATCACCGCATTAGCGCGAATAGTTGGTTGTTTTTTTAGAACAATGCACTTAATCTCATTAAGGTTAAAAATAAGTATGTACTATGCACTCTTCCATTCTAAGTAAGTTATGGGATGTTAGTCTGGGGAACGACATCACAAGGGAATTACCATAAGTTAATAGCTATACAAAAGAAAATATTGCGCTGCTTTGAAAATCACAAGGGGAATCTACAAGACTTGCGCACTGCTCCACTATTCATTAAACATTCAATACTCAGAATTGATCAATTATATCATTTTAAATTACTTCCGTTAATACAAAAGACTAAGCTATATGAAGAAAGTTGCACCGAAAGACCACACTACAGTATACGAGAACAAAGGAAGCGAGCTCCTAGAACAAGAACCAAGTATGGAAAACAAAGTATTGATTACCAGGTACCTCAGGATTTAAATACCCTTGCAGATCAATTGAACTTTAGGGCTAGTAGTGCGACTTTCAAGAAACAAATAAAGAACTTATTCATAACCACCGGTCTACACTATCGAAACTACGTAATGGAGTCTCATGCCTCTGCGAAAGCTTAAATTGTTCATAAACTTATATGTCAATTATACGAGTGTATACCGCAGAATTCATTGTATCCGCATGCATCTTATGTTTGTTTTTGAGTTGTTTCATTGATATTGTTTAGTTGTAAATTAAAACGAGAGTAACCTCTAGCTCTTAAAATGTGTTATGTAAACTTCTTATGCTATTTATGTTTGAATTTTGTGTTTACAATTTCAGGTTGCTTGAAACTAATGTATTGAATATATATATTGTTTAGGCTTTGCACTGTCACGGACTGCGGAGGGACAAGGGCCTTTGTCAGGCTGTTCGCCTTTAGCCCTTTGCCCCTGCAGTGAGCTCTGTATCTGGCTTACTGTAAATAAAAATACTACTACTACTACTACTACTACTACTACTACTACTACTAAGTGGGGTGAAGGGTCCACCTGTCTGCCTATATGTATAACAGACTGCCTGTCTGTCGATCCGCTCATATACACTGGGGCATTCATTCAACGGACGGACGCATCACCTCAATCATCATAATTCACTACTTGGCTATGCTTTGAATTTCTTAATATAACAGCACCATCTCTTCTCTTAATCTGTCAACGATACACAAAGTACTAATGTCATATATTCATAATATTACCAAGGACATATACAAACGACGCTATCTACTGAGCCATTCCTAAAACGTACTAGAAGTGGCTCCTACAACATAATAATTCAGGGGAGGGAACTGCCTACACCCTGAGGAGCTTAGCCCCTAAAGGAAAACATCGATCAACTGGACATGTAGGCAAGCGTCACAGAGATAGAGTTATCGAGCACTGGGCCAGATCCAACATCACGATCTTGCTCTGGTAGTTTGTTGGCGCTCGTCACGGCTAGCAAAATCGCAGAGTGCTTTCAGTCTAGACATCACCCCCCCCCTGATCCTGGCAGCTGCTTTTCGCATTCTTCGTGGGGGGCTGATCTGGACTTTTTTCTGGTGCTGGTCTGTCGCAGCACCTGATGCTATTCTAATTACCTTTTTTATGTAACCAATAATTGTGCAATGATTGAGAGCTTCGTTAAAATCTTCTACTGCATTGTTTGCCATAAAAAGTCGAAGTTTCGGCAGAAGGCCGAAGCAATGAATGCGATAACAAAAAATCATGCTGGTGTACGAAGTAAAGCAAGGAGATTTATGAACCATACGAAATGTAGTGAACATAGTCAATTCTACTTGAATTGAGGGTAACGCATTAACCACAATATCTAAAGACTTGTTGTTGCGAATATTTGGCGGCGAGACGTCTGAAAAGAGGTGAAATCTAAGTTAGGCATCAAGAAACGCGACAATTCACTGTTTTTCACGTCGAAGTACATTAACGTTGAACTCTCGAGTGCCTATAACTGCAACATTCTGTAGACAAAAAGAACTTGTTGTTGGGCTAGTTGGTAGAGCATTTCGAAAAGTTCATTCGAGCACGAAAATGTGACACTATCACTCACACACACATGCATGAAACACACACAGCGCCCTAACTGGGGCGCTATGTCTGTTTGATGCATGGGTGTGTGCGTGTGTGAGTGATTGTGTGAAGTTTTCGTGCGCGAATTAACTTTTCGAAATCCTGTTGACATACCACACGGAACTTAGCAGCAAAAAGTTCGGGACATCAGTCCGCAAAGTTTGCGATGAGATGTACACAGTTGCGACGACAAAACTGTGCGATCTTTTAACGGCGCAAGCATGACCACAATCTATCTGGGGCAGTGAGTTAAGTTTGTTTGTCTAAAGTGAAAGTGACGGGACACAATTCGGTGGGACGTGAATTTGCAGTCAGGACAGGCAACTTCCTGAATAATCCTAGACTTGAGGCAAACAATACTTCAACTTGCTTCAGACTGAAGACCGAGCCAGATAGGCTTTTAATGCCCCTTTTATCCAGATTTATGTGCTTCAGTGAATTCAACCCTTCATCAATCAAACCATTGGACACGTCAATGGGAAGGCGTGTATGGCTTGTCCAAACAAAGTACAGCCACCTAAACGCTTTATCGTGCCAATTGTGCCAATTGTTTTGTGCGTCAGCGCATGTGTCTACGCTCTCACAATGGAGCACCCAAGCTGACCATGAGCCCAGCTAAGCGTGCTTCATGGGCATGCGCTTACTCTAGCCTGGTTTGCACCATGGCTTCTTCGTATGGCGCTGATACACAAGAACGTTGGCGCTCGCGCAATATAGTTAGAGGTTTGGGTGGCTGTACAAGCTTTGTTCGAGTGTTTCTTTTAGGTTCATTGACTTTCAGTAAGCCAGTTAAAATGGTTTGCATACATAGCTCGCCGTTAGCGAGATTAACAGATTGGCGCTGCCTTGTTAATTAGTGCAGCGTGCCCAGGAGTGAGGTGTCACTAGTTGAAATTTCCGGCTGATGCCTCGGACATTTTTTCCTCCTGATCTAGTTTGTTTTGTGCCTTTTATATACATATGCTGTAAGGAGCAAAGCTATATTATAGAGTACAAAATTCTCCTTTACAAACTGTATATCGCCATGAATCTTGTATGTGATCAACACATGGGCTTTCTTCTAGGGTCTTGAAAAATATCACATCAGAAAATATACGGGTATGGCTCTGTAAGCGGTCCAAAAACAGTTATTAACACCATTTATAAGCGTCGAATATAAAAAGTTTAGGACGACGCATACGAAACATAAAGCTCGTCGTTCCGCGCGCTTCGCATTGCTTGGAGCAAAAGCATTTAAAGCGCACTCTCGCGCGCGTCACACCATCTCGCTAATCAATGAGAACACGTGGAAGTAGCCGAGCTCTGAGCATAGGTCGGTGAAAATTGTGGAGCGCACTTAGAATCACACATGAAATATGTTTCGCGTTTTGGACTCGCTCGGACGCAAACTAAAAAATTTTTTTTCAGAGCAAGAATTTCTCGGACTCACACCCAAGAAAATTTTATTCGAACACACTCACTCAGACTCAAGCTTGCCAAATTATTACTCGCCATGACATACTCAGTCTTAGAACTCGGTTTGAGTAAGTCCGAGTGAGTCTAATCATGAGTGGGCATGCAGACCTATGGCACTGTGTACCACCGACAAGCAAAATTCGTGGCGGTAAAATCTATTCCTTAAATAATAAAATAAAACAACAATGGCCTACCTGCTGTGCCAAAGTACTTCAGACTACCAAATTTTATTCAGAAAATGAATAGGACAAGTGTCAAGGTGCTATATTGAAGAAGAAAATAGAGAGAACAAAAAAAACTGGCCCTGTATTTGCATGTAATCTGCAAATGTCGTCGAAAGACGATAGTCTTGCGTGTGGAGAGATTGAACAAAACATTTATTTGATGCTCTGCGCAAGAAAATCGGTGAATGGTATTCCGGAGGCGCTGCATTATAGTGCCTCGAGCGGGCAGCGGAGGCGAACGAGCGCATCAAGCCACGTCACACGTGAGACATAAGCGCCATCTGGCAGTTATTTTTGGAAAACCATGCACGTGGCCCTGAGACGAGCATGCGTGTCTGTCTCAGAGATGATAAGGCGTAGAACGCCTTATCACCTCTGAGTACGACGGGTAAGTGCCACCACCGTCTCGTCTTAGCAAAGCGATGGAAACGCTCCCCGTTCCGTGCAAGCGTTGCATGGTCAGTGCAGCGTGATACGCGCTACGGTCCTTAGAATTACTTATGTATGCATTTTCTAGTAAAAGACCAACATGCAGACTATATATGTATAGTTATAGTGCCTTAGATATGCGTAATATTTGTTTTTAATTGACAATCGCACACGTAAGAACACTGATCCTTGAGCAACATTGGTGGGCGCTGCGGATGGGGTCGGCCGTTCGGGTCGGCTGTTCGGGGTATCGGCTGGTGCTGTTTAAGTACCCGGTTCGTGGTGACGGGGGACAGACCAAAGTTTTTGCGTGGAAGGTCCCCAAGAAAAACTATTTTTTTTAAAGTAAAGAGCACCACCACCATTGCCAACCATTTCCAAGGGAATGAGTGAGGAACTTCGCGTCATAATATACAACATCATATAACGCAATATAGAAATAAATACTTAGACTAGGCCTTGACTTTCAAACGTTTCAGTGAGAAATACATTTTTTTCACGCTCGTTCTTGTCTTGTTTATCATGGTTGCAACCTTCCATGCTAAATAATTCATTTTCCTTGTCGTTTTGTCTCGTGTGCTTTCACCAAGAGTAAATGCTGTATATAATGAATGGCTCGCAATTAACGCTTTGAAGAACGTACGAACATAAACAATTTTCTACGCAGTCGTTTCGCACCACGTGCTGCATTTGCAGCGAGAGGTCTTAGGTTCGACTCCAGGTGACAAAATTTTCATGTTAGTTTTTTTGCTATGTGTTAACATATGTTGCACAACGTCGTGTACGCGACAGGATTACGTCAGTAGAGCCGTGATATGCAGACCCCGGCATAAAACACTTTCGGGTTAAACAAGTGACATTTGTACAATACGGTAATGTTTATTGGTCTCCGTAGGTTTCGCGATAATTATTATGTGTACACAAGTCTACCGGTTCATTGAATTCACTGAATTTTATTAGGTTTGAACTTTTATCAACTGCAGGAGGGCCACACTGTTATACATTGACAGGCACCTTACTCCTCAAATTTTTCTCGTTTTTTCCAAAACAGTTTTCAATGGCATTTGCTGAATTTTCCTTTATGTCTGAAGAAACCACGTCAGTGTTGTAGGGGCCAATGATCAGCGCAACTGCAAAGAAGAAAAAAGAAAAACAGAGTCAGTTACACTTGGACCGGCGATTTGGATATAGAGCATGTGTGTATAATTGTAATCACGAAGAGTTGGTCGGGGCGCGGACGATAAGTTTCGTCACTCTCTGTTCGTACGACAGTTCACCATTGAAACAGATTATTCAGCTGTGGCGTGGATGTTCATTTAGCAGCACCTTAAACTTAAGTTCGCACGGAGGATAGTATGTCTGCAAGACTACACTTGTAGTATCCGTCACCACGCAGAACCTCAAAATCAGGTTGCGGATGCCTTATCGCGAAACAAAATAGAGGAACACTCAATGAAAATACGCGAAGACTGGATCATGCTCTACCGACAAGAATTTTAGACTGCATCACGCACCGATAGCTAATTAGTCCCCATTAAAAAGTCGTTTTAGGGCGCTGGATGCAACGCCGAATTTGCTTTAGGTGAAGACACGCTGTATCATGGTCGTTGGGTAAAGAAGCAGGACGAACACCACTTTTTCGTCGTTCCTATCTCCTCGCATTCCAGTATTCTGCGTGCCATACACGACGCACCCGAAGAAGGCCGCATAAGCTACTGATCAACCTTGCAAAAAGCACAAGAGCGTTTTAGTGGCCGAGAACAGACAGGCAAGTGCGGGCCCATGTTGCAAGCTCTGACGTTATGGCGGGAAGACAAGCGCTGCTAGATTGCATGCGTTCTCTGCTCACGCCTACAGTGCGGAGTCCCCTGCCAACAAATAAAACGTTGTTCGCGACCACGGCGCAAGCTCCAGTGATCGCCCTATATTGCTGGCCACTCGAGCGATCAGGGAACGTACTCTAGCAGCACTTGTCTATCGGCCGTAACTCATTATCTTGCCTGGCCATGAGTAACGCGAAAAGCGAACGTGCTTTCTTCACTTCTCGGTTGATGGTGCTGTAGGCAGCTACCGCAGAGCGCTGGCCACGCGTTCACGTGTTCCCTTTCATGAAGAACGACATTGTACATTCAGACTTCACATTCACCTTACTGCACACGATTGACCACGACGACAATCGTCGAGAGTGTCCATCCTGGTGACGAAGAGAATAGACGCCGTGTAGCTGCTTCACGCTGCCAAACAGACTTGAAGCGGTGAAGCTCTGCCGCTTCGGTGCACTTGAAACGCTGCAAAATCATAAACGCCAGCATCGAATACTGGCCAGTGACGATGATGCTGAGGGCGAGTGAATGAAATTGCTTCTTCATGACGAAGAAACCACGGAAAACTGAATGGACCCCTGACGGTTTCGGTGCAGCGGCACATGACCTCTCGTCGCGAAAGGCGCCATGCTGAATTTGTCATTGGTTTACCGTGACTCTTGCAACATAGTAATGAGCGGTTGCAGTTGGACGCGCATAATACAAATGGACAGTCGTAAACTTTACTTTTCATTCTTAGCTTGTCACCGACTATAGAGTCGGCGGGCCGAAGTGTGAAATGAAATGCTGTGTACCGAAAGCCATCAGAACAAAAGAAATAAAAAATGCGCGCGACTTTCTTGAAATGGCCGCTTAAAAGAAGGGTGGCACAATTTCAAAACTTGCTACTAAAAATCTGAAGCTGCCTTCGTTTGGGCTATAGGTGGCGCCATTTTGATCAACTCTCCAGATTTGACTCTGATTGAGAAGAAAAAAATAGTAGATCCCACGTACGGTGGGAATCGATGATGTGCGAAGCACGAATGAGGAGCGTTGATATGACACATTAAAATGAGCACAATACTAAGAGGTGAAAGCAAATGAGGCCGTACATGACTTCCGTGTCATGATATTTGGATGTGTCGTTTACCTGCGTCATCTATTCACGTCACGTGATTCCATATTAAGTATATGGGGAGCTAGCGAAACGGCCGCGAGCACGCTATGAGCGTGGTGTGTTGTCGTGTCCATACATGACACGCGACTCAGGATTATTATTTTGTTTAGAAAAAATTAATTGCCACAAACGTCAAGAACACTCAACAGAACATTTCCTTCTTAGACATACTCTAACGATGATGACAAAACAGACGTCATTTACATGAACATAAATATGAGATGACGTTGAAAGAACATGTACATTCGATGGTTCACACAAAACACAACCACAAAAAAATACTTCAAGGTAAACAAGAGACACAAATAAAACATAAATATGTACATTTTGCATATTTACATGTTGGCATGCTATTTCTGCCGGCGCATCGACAGATCAGCCTACCAATACCAGGCCGGCCGAAAGACAAGTTTCATTCGTCCGTCATAAACCTACACAAAAGGGCAAGACCAGTGCCGAAGAAATTCCTCTTCACCGAGGCTCCTTCACATCAGGCATCAAATGCCGAAGGTGAGTACCCAGAAAGTAATATGCAAAGATTTGTGCGGGAGATTCTTTCCCCTGCACTAGGTGCAAAAGGAAGCGCAGTGCCAGCAGCCGACAGCGTTTGGATACTGAAGGGAAAGCAAAGCCTCCCTGAGAACGCTGCTGTCCCAGTGCCGTGCGAGAGACCAAACTTAGTGCCGCCTGACTAAAAAAAGGAACACAAGGCAGACTGCTGTGATCGCACGATACGTAAAGATGGTTGCACGGCGTGAGAAAGGTACCAAATGCGACCGCAAAATACAGTCTGCGCTAGGTACCACTCCGCTCAAGAAGCGGGAAGTCAAAATCCCGTGCATCCTGAATTTTCCGTCTTACTTCTTCGAGAACGTTTAACCAAACAGATTCGCAAATGCCGTAGTGGTTGGTTAATATACCTAAAATACGAAGGGACGCGGCTGGCTGAATGGGAAACCGGTGCTAAGCCTGGAGTTTGGAGAGCCAATGAAGAAATACCGGGATTTGGAGGTGTTCAACGCTGCACCTGAAATGTCGCCATACTGGGAAAATACACGCTGGCTGCCTGAAAGACTATCTTCATCTGAGAGGTACAAGGTTATATCATCAGCGAAAGCTGTGACTTTCACGACACCACTACCAGGAAGCGCAAGACCTCGGACACGTGAATCCGCGTCAAGAGCACGCAAGTATGGCTCAAGCTTGAAGCAAATGGCACAGGAGACAATGGGCATCCCTGACGGACCCCACGTATTATGGAAAAAGCGGCTCTTTCCCAGCCATTCAGAATGTGTGCTTTTTAGACCAGTGTACGTATTTTTAATCATTTTCACAAACGAATGAGAAAAGCTGAAGGCTGTGAGCACATTAAGGATATACACGTGCTCTATTCGGTCAAGCGCTTTTTCCTGGTCCAAAGACACAAGGATACCACGCGCAGATCGCGACAGAGTATAGGCTATGATATCCCGTGTGGTAAATGACAAGCTGTGTGTTCCTCGTCCAAGCACTGATGAAGTCTGCTAATAACTTACCAGGGTGTTCAACAGACCCCACAAACGTTGAACGGCTACCGCCGCGAATATCTTATAGTCAACGTCGAGGAGCTTGATAGGTCTCCAGTCTTCAGGATTAACAGAGGAAGCATCACCTATTGGAATAAGCACAATGCGTCCATCTCGAAAACTTAATGGAAAGACCCCGTCCTCGTAATATTGCCGGATTACCGCGATAAACGTAGCACCAATCTAGTACTAACATGTCAAGCAAAACTCAACAGGAAAACCGTCTGGCCCTGGGGCCGTTCCACGTTTCATAGATTTCAGTGCCGCCTTTACCTCTTCAGCCACGGAGGGATGTGCAGGCAATCCGCAGCCTCTTGAGGAATACGGGGCAAACTTCTAAGCATTGGCGGTGTTTCATCACAGTTAGTCCGCATGACCGAACACGACATTGCTTCAAAATGCGCCAAGAAAACAGATCGATCACGCGTAGGAACCTGCTGCGACGGTGGTATTTGTGTTGTCATGGAGACAGATGGCTCTGATTGCCCAAAAAACGAATGTCTCGCGTAGGGCAGCACCTCGGGATGTGCACATGGGTTGTGTCTACAGCGCCATGCTGCTGCCGCCAGGGACGAAGCAGCAGTCAAGGGCTGAAAGCGTTCACGCAGTTCACGCTGCTACTCTCGCATCAGAGGAGAAGGCGTCTCGGCGCGCAAAGCAATGCGTAACTTCATCGCAGTATCAGCAAGCTCTTCAGAAACGCGCCGACGAAGCGACCGCCCCTCTACTGCGCAGCGCAGGCGCCACTGTGTTTTAAGCGCATAGCAATCTTCAGGACCAGACGCCGTGAGCTACACACGTATTGCGCATGACAAATCTGATCTTGAGCACGCGTCCTGCAGGACGCAAACATCAAGACGCCATGGCTTTTCCGAAAAAGAAAATGAAACTTCGAGCTTCAAGACAATAGGCCGATGATCAGATACTTACACAGAAGAAGGTGGGAAGGACAGAACGCATAAATCGTAGACAAACGCCTGTAACGCTCGTGGGATATAAGCCCGGTAGAGCCTGCTGGAGGATCATCTACGTCGCTATGTCCAAACAAAGGTATTTCCGTGCACTGCGCGTCTAGTAAGGAAAAGTGGTGGACAAGGTGACGCAGCTCGCGTGAATTCAAAGCAGATTGGCCCCAGCCAGGACCTTGTGCATCGGTTCGCGTATTTAGAACGCAGTTGAAGTCGCTAATCAGAATGACATCACGACCGTCAAGAAAAAACACATCCAGGTCTCTAAAAAAGTCATTAGACTGTCCAGCTTGTGCTGGTCCTTACACACACAGTATCCTTATTCTGAAAGAAAAGTAGCTACAGTCTAAAGCCTAAACCCTGCACACGCCTTCGTAAAAAGCATGATGATCCCGTAATAGAGCTTTATTAAAATAATAATACCTACTCCCATAAAACGAGATGTAGCGAAAGAGAAATAAAAATCTAGGTTGAACTTTCGTTTAAAAGCAAGCACGTCGGATAGCGAGAAGAAATTTGTTTCCTGGAGGCACAAAACATCACAACTTGCAGCGCGGGTGACACTAATCACTTCAGCCTGCTTTGCCGGACTGCGAAAACCTTGAGCGTTCAATGAAATAGTATGCAGTGTAGTAGCCATATTAAAAAGTAAAGACTAACCTGGACGCATAGTTCTAGACGGTGTCCTAGAAAGTGTCCAGGGCACACTTGCTCAACCAAATCACAACGCACTGTTCGACCCTCCAGAAGAGGGTCGAGGCTTTTTGGACCGTTGGTATTTACCACGGCCATCACTGCGTTCATCGGAGCAAGAGCTGGGAAGTGGGCCCTCGCTTTGTTTCACGTGGCGCTCCCATTTCGACGTCAATATCGGCAAAGCTAGACAGTCAGATGCTACTATCCAGTCCCAGGCTGAAGCCGTATTCCGAAGACGTGTCCTGAGGAGGTAGGGACTGAACCGCCGGCAAGCTTGGATCCACAACCTTGATGCTGGCAGCACTGTCCATGTGTCGGCAGGCCGGTGTAGGCACCCTTTGTGTGGGCGACTTTTTACGTGTACGACGCGATGTCGAATGGTCGGAGCGGCCGCAACAGAAGATTCTGTGGTATTTTCGCCACTGTTTTCCGAAATAACAGGGCTCGTAGGGTCAACTCCAACAGCAGCAGCCTGAGAAGTGGGGTAATTTGCGCACTGAACATCAAGTGGCGTCAGAGAAGAGACGCCAACGCCGTTTTCAGGGCAGTTCGTTGCGTCTTTCAAAGCGCACGGTTCCTGCACCAGCGGGGAGGCCGACGCGCCAAGCGTCCCATCGACAATCGCGCTTTCGTTGTGCGCTTCGTTTGAAGAAACTTGTGGGGGTGAGGCCAGCACAGCGTCGGTGACTTCCTCTGCGTCCCCCGAGTTGGTAGTTGGTTCCGTTGCCGGTGTCAGTGGTGGAAAGGCACCAGCGGCAGCGTTTAAGTGAGAGTGCTGGACAGGGCAAACCACAGTTGGGTTGCCGTCCCCGCAGCGTCGACACGGGTGGTCACATCCTTCACTAACGTGGCCATGCACACCACAGCGACCACAATACGGTGTTGTGCACTGGGCTCGTAGATGGTCCCCTGAGTTACATCTTCAACATACACGCTGGAGACCACGGTAGTCAAACATAGCACGGTGACCGGAGATGCGCAGGTAGTTCGGCACAGGATTAGCGGCGTTTATCTCCACTCGAACATACCGCATTCCAGTGAGTACGCCGCATCGCCCGCTCATCAAACCACTGGTGACAGTGAGCACCTTGCCATATGGGAATAACGCTTGGACGAGTACTTCGTTTGAGACGAACGATGGCAGGAACAGGCAGGCGACGTTGGTCACTTGTGGGCCAACGGGAACGACTTGAACATGCTCGCCGCCAATCACCAGGCAGCCAGCATTGACGATTACAACTAGATGCTAATGTCTGGTTAACCTCCCGGCCTTTCCTTTCTAATTCTCTCTCTCTCTCTCTACAGACATGAAGGCCATGCTCTTTACGGTGACTTAGAAGTTTCGAGCTCCCTGATGCTGCACGCAGTATACCTCTGAGAGGCCGACTATTGAGGCCTTCGCATCAACGACGGTCTCGGCACTAGTCCCCGTAGGGACAACAACGTCGAAGACAAGTGCCTTCGAAGGCGTCCGAGACGCGACGGGCACCATGAATCGTACTGACGGACGCCCCTGACGTAGAACGATCAGAGACGTCCTTAGCACTTGCAAACCGGAGTCAGCAGCCGACGTGAAGCTCCTTATAGCGGCACTCGTTCGTCCCTCGTAGCCGTTGTAGTGTGTAAAAAGTATAACATTTTGTCCTCCAAGGTGATGCCGGTGAGAGAATTCTTCTGTGCGTTGTTGAACAATAAAAATAGTACTCAATGTAGATGCCAATGGCTGATAATGGGGAATGAGAGACAGGAGCATTCGACTTTCAGTCAATGCCCACGCTGCGATTGTCATTACCAGCCATTGGCTTGGCATGTACATTGAGCACTATCTGATAAAAAAGGGTTGCTACGTTATACTCGCTGGGTGTAACCTCCTTAGTTTTAGAAAGCTTTAGCGAGCGTTGAGCCACAGTGCCATGAATACAATGAACTAGTATATGCAGTGAACTCGAGGTGGTTTGGATTGGATAAACTTTTATTTGGTCCTCCAAAACACAGATCACTGTGTTGCGGGCAGCTCCCACGTAGGGACTGAGATGCCGAGCTCTTCAGCCACCTCGCGGGCATGGTGGACAGCTCAGAGCTGATCTGCCAAGGACGAGCTGCGGATTGCCGCCTCCCATTGAGGTGGTTAATAGTGGGAAGTAAATACGAAGCGCAAAGCGTAAGAATGTAAAAGCAGAATTCTCCTGTCTCTCATTTCTCATTAGCAGAAATTGGCATGTACATTGGGCACTATCTGCAGGAGAAGGTTGCTACGTTATACTCGCTGGGCGTAACCTCCTTGGTTTTAGAAAGGTTTAGCGAGCGTTGGGCCGCAGTCCCATGAATAGAGTGAACTAGTAGATACCATGAACTCGAGGTGGTAAAGGTGGGAAGTAGATACGAAGCGCCAGCCGTAAGAAAGTAAAAGCCGAATGCTCCTGTCTCATATTCCCCATTAGTAGCCATTGGCATGTACATTGAGCACTATCTGACAAGAAAGGGTTGCTACGTTATACTCGCTGGGTGTAACCTCCTTAGTTTTAGAAAGGTTTAGCGAGCGTTGAGCCCAGTGCCAAGAATACAGTGAACTAGTGTATACCCTGAACTCTAAGTGGTTAAAGGTTGGAAGTTGACCCGTCGGTTGCGTATTTGACTCATCGTCCAGTTTGCGTAGAGTCTTGTTGGTTACCCGATCCCAACCAGGAGCAGATTTTATTGAACATCAAGTCGCCAATATCCGTCTCTTCAGGTTATTTCATTGGAACCACTATCTTTTAGAGGCGAAGCTTCCTGAAGCGGCACCTGTTCGTCCCTCGTTGTCGTAGTCGTAGTCGTAGTGTGTAACCAATGTTACACTTTGACCTGCAAGGTGGTGCCGGTGGAAAATTTTTTGTGCTTTGTTGAACAATAAAAATTCGCGCCGTGCGCGTTAACTGAAAGCCGAATGATCCTGTCTCTCATTCCCCATTAGCAGCCATTGGCATGTACATTGAGCACTATCTCACAAGAAAAAGGTTGCTAAGCTATACTCGCTGGGCATAACCTCCTTGGTTTTAGAAAGAATTAGCGAGGGTTGGGCCGCAGTGCCATGAATAGAGTGAACTAGTGTGTACCCTGAACTCGAAGTGATTAAAGGTGGGACGTAGACCCGAAGCGCAAGCCGTAAGAAAGTGTGCGTGTGCCACCTCTAGGTTAGTCCTTGGAATGTCCGCGGGATGGCGGTGCTTCTATATGGGGAACAAATGATGAAAAGATGAGAGATGGTGGTACTTGTAGTGTTAAATAGATGGACGAACGCAGAGGACGCGGAATGGGAGGCTGCGTTCGTACGGCTTTTGTGGACGCGCAACTAAATCTGTGTTTCTAGAGTTTTTCCTTCAAGTGTTCATGAACTGTTGCTCGCATCGGTTCCGAGAATTCATCGGGATCCTATCGATACCATACTTAACCACAGTGAGTGAGTTTTTGTCAAGTTAGGAACAATTTCTTTTCCTGTGGAGCGGTGCCTACTTTAACCTTAACGAGTGGCTCGGGAGACCGCGCTTTTGCTGGGCTTGTTCTCGCCGGCGGCCGGCCCTTCGGAGGCCCGGTGCACGGAATTATTTGCTCACGATGGAGTATGAAGTGCACGGCGAGGATATTTCAGAAGAAGAGTTCACTCAAGATAAAGGTTGGCAGTCCGCTGGGGCCAGAAGAGCTGGCGCCAAAACACGCACTGCTGACTCTAACGCGCCATCGTCGCAGCCGGGCGCACGCCGAGGCAAATCGAGAGGCGCTGCGCTGAAGTCCAAAGTAATACGCGCGGGAAAGATGCCCTCCCTTCCTCAAGATGACATCAAGATTGTGATCCGGCCGAGAGGTGGACTCAATATCTCGAAAATTGGCGCAGCTAATATTGCAACTAGTATTGCAACTAATAGCAACTAGTATTGCTGACGCAATACTAGTTGCCGCTGGCATAAGCCAGGAAGATTTGTGCCAGGATACTCTATGCCCGAATCTGCAGCAAAATGTTATGGTTGTAAGTACTCCCAAGCGCGAAAACGCAGACCGATACGTTCGGATGAAGCAAGTACTCATTTCAGGCAAAGTGCACGAGCTAAGTGCCTATGAGACTGCCAAACACTCCACTTGCAAAGGGGTGATTCGCAACGTCCCACTTCAAGACGGCCCTGAAGTTATTGATGCGAAGATTGTCAACACAAATAATCCACTCGCCTTAGCAGCCAAGAGAATAGCCCAAACTGGCACGGTCATCATCGCTTTCGACGGGTATCGTGTACCGAACTTTGTCAGGTATAGACCAGTGCTGATGCAGTGCTCACTCTACCGCAAGCAAATCGACGTGTGTTATGCGTGCGGCCGTCTTGGTCATCGCGCTGACGTGTGCCCACTCCCGGTGACACGATTTGCCGAGGCTGTGGTGCCGCAAGCCCTGACAAGCAACATGTGTGTACTCCCAAGTGCAAACTCTGTCGTGGCCAGCATCTCACGGCTAGCAAAGACTGTGCTCAAAGTTTCAAGATCCCGTACATTGTGCGCCGTCGTCGCAGTGAGCGTGCCAGAATGGCTGGTGCTGCGTCACCGTCCTCGCAACGTCACCGCGACACTGCGGACGAGTTCCTGTCTTCGTCACCCACCACGGATGCTCAGCGCAGAGGACGCCCCTATTCTAGGGGACGCTCGGGAGGGCGCTCCGGATCCAGGCGCCGTGGTGCCTTCAAGGGATGTTCTGGCTGGCGCTCCAGGTCGACAGAACGTGCCCGGGGAAGTTCCACTTCTATGCCTCGCTCCCATACAAACCGGGGCACGTTTCGTCGGGGCCGACCAGGTGCCGCTCCCGCACGCCCACCACCTCTAACAGCAAGAAGCCGACGCTCTCCTGGGCCGACAAAGCCCGAGGAAGACGTGAGTATCCTAGAGGCGACGAATCGAATCGCGGTTCTCCCCACGCGAATCAGCTCGACGAGATGCGATGAGCTAACGAGCAGCTGAGGAAAGAAAACGCGCAGCTTAAGCAAGAAATGTGCAGGCTAGCAGCGGAGATGGCGGAGATTAGAAAGCTCGCGTCCTCGCCCCCTTCGGCGCAGCCCGCCCCAACCCCAGTCGTCATGGATACGTCTGAGGCACTTCATAGGGCTAGCGGAACTAAGCGCCGAGCGGTTGAGAACACACAAGAAGAAGAGGCGGTAAACTTACTGTGGGAACTCAAGGTTTCCTTTGTGAACATGCAGGCTACCTTAGCGAAAATTCAAGAAGCCGTGGCGCATCCAAAGATGGAATTAGGAGCACTGAGTGAACGCATAAGCAAGTTGGAAGAGGTCGATGCGAGGAGAGACCCCGGTCCGACTCCTTTGCAGGTCCCAGCACAACGCAATGTACTAGCGCCACCGACTGAGGGCGCGATCCTCCGGGCTGCTATAGCTGCTCAACCATCCCCTCAGCCTAAACGTGGATAGTGTGGACGAAAACTTCAAAATCTGGCAATGGAACTGTGGCGGGTTTACTCACAAAAAGCCCATTCTACAGCAATATTTAAGAAATCTCGATGTTAAGCCCCAGATCATCGCTGTTCTGGAAGTTGCGTCTGGCACCCCCATCAAAATTCCCGGTTACCTAGTAGCGTCATCACATTCAGGAGGTAGGGGAGTTGCCACACTTATCAGCAAAAGGTACAATTACCTATCGCGTGACCTCGGTGCAGTTGCCGATGGCATTGAGTACGTAATGACTGAAATTATAATGAACTCACCCAAGAAGGGTCTTCGTAAAAATAGCCTTTTTATTCTTAACGTATACTGCAGTCCCAGTTATCGCAGGGTGAGAGCAAACTCTCTCCTCAAAAGGGCTGTGAGCATGGCCAGTAGTTACCCCTTGTAGTTGTAGGGGATTTCAACGCCCCACACAGCGTGTGGGGAAACATGTATGATACCCCAAAAGGAGGCGAGCTATGGCAGACTGCGACAGAAGCCGACTTAACGCTTATAACTGACAAGGATTTCCCCACTAGGAGAGGTAACTCTATATGTAGGGATACCACCCCGGACCTGACTTTTGTGAAGAATATAGATGGGGTCAAATGGGTGAACTCGGCTCTAGACCTCGGAAGTGACCACTACATTATCGAGGTATACTTCGCGATTGCCCGCTTTAGGACGAAAAAATTCAAGGTGGTCGACTGGGACGCTTTTCGCGAAGTCAGAGCTGAGAGAGCACCGACGGCTGGGACATACTTTGAAGGATGGTACAAAGGAATCAAAGATGACGCCACGGCAGCGACCAAGGAGGTCGTCACTGACCTCGATGTTGAAAATATGGACAGCAGGTTGGCACACCTACTAGAAGCCAAGCAAGCCCTACTCACGAGGTGGAAGGGACAGAAGCATAACAGGAGGCTCCGCAAGAAGGTTTCCGAGGTTAACAGGGCGATCGAGGAGCACTGCAAAACCTTGTGTAAACAACAGTGGCATGAGCTCTGTGAGAGCATCGAGGGTCAGCTCAGATCTGGTAAGAGCTGGGGTCTTCTCAAACACCTTCTCGATCAGGGCAGCACCAGGTCCAGTCAGAGGCGATCCCTCGCGCGAGCCATCCATCTTGCTACTGACTCTAACCCGGACGAATTGGTTGTCAACAAGCTTATAGACAGGTATCTGCGAGTCACGGATAGCTCTTCATCCGCACAGTTCCCGGACTACGTGGGGTGCGACGTGCCGGAGTTGGACCAGGACTATACTGTGGCCGAGATACGGCAGGCCATCTTTTCCCTAAATGCCAAATCCGCCCCTGGCCCTGATGGCATAACCAATAAGATGCTCAAGAACCTTGATGATGACTCCATCGAATTCCTCACGGAAAAGATTAATGAGGTGTGGCGCAGTGGGGAGGTTCCCGCACAATGGAAGATGGCCTACACAGTTCTAATCCCGAAACCTGGTAAAGCACCAGGAATAGATAATCTAAGGCCGATTTCCTTAACTTCCTGCGTCGGTAAGGTCGCAGAGCACGCCCTTCTGAACCGACTCAAGGTGCACCTCGAGACCAATGACATGTACACCCACAATATGATTGGTTTCAGAGCTGGTCTCTCGACACAGGATGCCATGAAGCTGATGAAACATCAGATCATCGACCGGAGCACAGGAGATACCAGAGCCATCCTTGGATTAGACCTGGAGAAGGCTTTCGACAACGTTTCTCACGAATTCATTCTCCAGTCTATTGCTGGCCTAGGGCTAGGGAAGAGGGTCTACGACTTCGTGAGATCCTTTCTTTACCAGAGAACTACCAAGCTCAAGATCGAAGGGTACTTCTCACGAGAGATCAACCTCGGTTCACGCGGCACGCCTCAGGGCTCAGTTATTTCACCAACACTATTTAACATCGTGATGATCGGGCTCTCCAAGGAACTCGCGAAGATTCAAGGAATCAATCACACCATCTATGCAGATGATACAACCATCTGGTGCAGCGGCGGGAGCGACGGTCAAGTTGAGGAAGCCATGCAGCACGCAATCGACGTGACTGAACGTTTCTTCCGTCCCACCGGTCTCAAGTGCTCCCCATCGAAATCTGAACTTCTGCTCTACAAGAAAAGACCCCGAAACGGCGGCCACCGTGACTGGAAACCTGCGTCTCAAAGTGAAATACGGCTTTTCACTAGTGATGGGTCCCCAGTGCCAAGAGTGGATTCGCTCCGAATATTGGGAATGTATATTGAGTCCAACGGCGCTAACGGAGCTGCACTGAGACAGATCACTACCAAGACGGAAAGTGCTCTCGGCCTCATCCGGAGGATCACCAACAGACACCGCGGAATCAAGGAAGACAATCTCATCCGCATCATACATGCGTTTGTGCTCTGCCACGTACTCGGCGGCCATGTATAATTGGCATGTTGTAGAAAGAAGTAAGCTCAATTCCCTCATAAGAAAGGTTTTCAAGCTCGCGCTCGGCTTGCCTATAAGCACTGGCACTGAAAACCTTTTCAAGCTCGGTGTTACAATACACTCGAAGAGATAATCGAGGCGCAAGAGCGCTCACAGCTGCTCAGGCTTTCCGGAACCAAATCGGGCCGCAAGATACTCGATGGTTTGGGCCTCAACTCTATTGACCAGTGCCCCGATTCAATGCAGATTCCCAGAAACATCAGGTCTCAGCTGCGCATCGCACCCATTCCCCGCAATATGCACCCTGCGCACAACATCGGTCGGCGTAGGGCCAGGGTTAGAGCTCTGCTCGAGCACGTCCGTAGCAACCCCACTGATTGAAGCTTTGTGGATGTTGCGCCATATGTGCAACAAGAGGCATTCGCTGTTTCCATCGTCGATTCAAATTCTAGGCTCACTTGCTCCGCCACAGCACGCACATAGAAGCCCGTGATAGCCGAACAGGTTGCAATCGCGCTGGCTAAGCTAGATAGTCGCAGAGAGTCAATATACAGCGACTCCAAGGCGGCTATCAAAGCCTATGAAACCGGGATGGTAGCCCCTCAGGCCCTCCGCATTCTCCAAAGCGTCGAGAGCATCACGCCCCATTCTCTCACTTGGTTTTTCCGCTCACCTGGGGTCGATTGAGGGACCTACCTCTAACCCGAACGAGAGCGCACACGAGGCCGCGCGAGGACTCACTGACCGCGCAGCCTCCACAGTCCCTCTGCCTCACTGGGAACCCTTACTTACGTTATACGAAATAACCAAGCATTTCTATCTGTCAAGAAGGGTATTTCCTCTCCCACACCCGGCCTTGTGCAGGGCGCAGGCAGTCACCCTAAGACTATTGCAAGCCAGTGCGTATCCTAACCCTGTGGTTCTTCATGCCATCTACCTTGAACGGTATCCAAGTGCGGATTGCCCCCGCTTGTGACTGTTAGCCACATTCAATCATGTGTTGTGGGAATGGGAAGCCATCGGCCCCGCCCTCTGCGAGGACAGGTGGGCTGCGCTTTTACGCAGCCCCGAACTTAAGGATCAAACCCTGGCCGTCCAGAGTGCCCGTGAACGGGCCGCCAAGCTCGGCTTGACGGTCCCAACGTGGGATTAGCCGGGTGGCGCGGGGTCTCCCCTGCGTCTTCTCAGGACAGAAATAAAGTTTTAATCAATCAATCAATCAATCAATGGACGAACGCACACACAGACTGATGCATGGATTAACGCATGAATGGACGCAGGGGCGGATGCATGGACGAACGCAGAGACGGACACACGCACGCACGGACCGGCAGAAGGACGCATGGGCGGTCACACAGACGGAAGCATGACCGGGTGGAAAGCAAGAACGAATGGACGGACGAATGCTTCGCCCCACTCTGCATCATTCACTCCGTGGATATGCTGCCATTTTTTTTGAGCCAGTGATATACTTTCGTCATTTATTGACGTCACGTAACAGCAAAGTTGGTACATGTGGAGCTAGCAAAGCGGCCGCAAGCGCACCATGAAGGGCCCAATATACTCCAATGTAGCGTTGACGCGCGTGCACGCAGGGCAAAGCGACACTATGTTGCAAAACGCGAGCACTCTATAGTCTGACGCCAGGCGCCACCAGCGTCCGTCGGCGCGGCCCGAGGGCAATCGGCGCGAAATGCGACACGCTGCATTTCGTGCCGATGCGTTACCCAGACAACACTGCGTCTCCCTCTTTTCGTGACGGAGGGACACCGAACGCACTGAAACAAGCATGAGTCAAGGCAACGCAGCGTGGCGTGCGCCTCCGAGTATATGGCAGGACTGGCGCCTGGCGTGGCAATGCCGGCGTGGCGCAATGGAATGAACGCCTGCGAGCTCATGCACCGCATCACTTCTAAATGTATTGGCGCCTTGACTGTGGAATTTACTCATGCTCTCACATAACGCGCATCTCATGATAATCATGTTTGCACCAGCCACATACCTTCGTCATCCATGGACGTCACGTAATAGCAAACTTGGCATATGTGAAGCTAGTGAAACAGCCGTGTGTGCATCGCACACATGCTGTGATTATCATGCTGGGATGTGTTATTTACCTATATCGTCCGTTCGCCTCACATAATACCGAGTTCGGTACATGTGAAGCTAGGGAAACGGCCGCGAATGCATCTTGAGCGTAGCATGTAGTCATTATGTTACATGACACGGATCTCATGTTTATCATGTTTGCACCAGTATCATACCTTCTCCACCCATTCACGCCCCGAAATACCAAATATGGTATACGTGTATATAGCGAAACGGCTGCCAGCGCATAATGAGTGCGGCATGCAGTCATGTTGTCACATGACACGCATCTCATATTTGTCATGTTTACACCAGTATCATACCTTCGTCATCCATTCACGTCCGTAATACCAAATTTGGTATAAATGAAGCTAGCTAAACGGCTGCCAGTGCATCATCAGCGTGGCATGTGGTCATGTTATTACATGACGCCCAGCTCATGATTATCATGTTTGCACCAGTTACATACTTGCGTCATTCATTCACGTACCGTAATAACAAGTTTGGTATATTTGACGCCAGATAACGACGTTCAGCTTGGCTTTAGATCTTGCAATCTGGTAATGTGTGAGCGACAGGTTCAGTTAGGTTTAAACAAGGTCTCCAAATGGGCAGAGGAAAACGGATTCCGACTGAACCCACAAAAGAGCACGTGTGTCTTCTTCTCCCGAAAGAGAGGCATGCACTCAGAACCCGACATTGAGTTGAACGGTCAACGTCTGTCTGTCAATGCGGAGCATAAATTCTTAGGATTAATCTTGGACAACAAGTTGACCTTCGTACCGCACATCAAGTATCTAAAAACAAAATGTTTAAAAGCCATGAATGTTTTAAAAGTGTTGTCACATACTACGTGGGGTAGTGACAGGCAATGTCTCATGAACCTCTATAGAAGCCTCATTCGCACCCGCTTAGATTATGGAGCCGTTGTCTATCAGTCTGCTACTCAAAGTGCCTTGAAGATGCTGGACCCCGTGCACCATTTGGGCATCCGCCTTTCTACGGGTGCTTTTCGCACCAGCCCCGTAGAAAGCCTTTACGTTGAGTCAAATGAGTGGTCGCTTCATCTGCAAAGAACTTACATGTCCTTTGTTTATTTCCTTAAGGTGAAAGCAGACAAGGAGCACCCCTCATACTCTACAATTAACGATTTGTCGAGCTCAACTCTGTTTCAAAACAGGCCTTCGGTGAGGCAGCCCTTCTCAGTTCGCCTGAAGTGTCTAGCTGAAGAAACTGCAGTATCACTTGAAAACAATTTAATGGCTCCTGTAGCATACCCGCCACCGTGGCAGTGGCAGACTATAGACTGCGATGTGTCTTTTCTAGAAGTTACAAAACATGCACCTCTTGCCCACATCCGAACATACTTTTTGGAAACTTCAACACAAATACACACGTCCTGAGTTCTTCACAGATGCCTCCAAGACTAACTCCTCTGTGTCCTACGCTGTTGTCGGCCCATCCTTTTCGGATGCTGGCCCTCTACATCCACGCACAAGTATCTTCACAGCGGAAGCTTACGCGATACTTGTGGCAGCTAAACACATCAAACAATTACAAATACAAAAAGCAGTAATTTATACAGACTCTCTCATTGTGGTAACGGCTCTGCACAGTCTTAAAAAACAAAAAAAACCCGGTCCTTGTCTCATTTTACTCCATTTTGTGCACACCCTACACACTCAAACAACATGTTGTAGTGTGCTGGGTGCCAGGGCACCGTGAGATCCAAGGCAACGTGAGGGCGGATCAGCTCGCTGCATCCGTTCATGAGAGCACCGCCATTACATCCATATCAATCCCGGCCATTGATCTTAAGCCGTCTCTCAAACAAAACCTCCGGGACTACTGGCAGAGCAAGTGGGATACACACACACAAATAAACTGCACATTATTAAGCCACACCTTGGTCATTGGCTGCCCGTATCGAAATCGCGTCATACAGAGGTAACACTAACGAGACTCAGGATAGGACACACATACACGACACACACATATCTGTTGTCTGGTGGGGATCCACCATTATGGGACAGATGTGGTGAATCCTTAACCGTCCTTCACATGTTAATTCAGTGTAAACACTTAGAAACTCTAAGAAAACAACATTTTTCAATACTCTACCGACAACATATACCTTTACACCCTGCAATGTTTGTCGGTAGGGAACCACGTTTTAGCCATAATTAATTGTTAGCGTTTTTAAAAGAAATTCACAGCTTTCATGTCATATACCCGGGCATACCGTAGCATGACCTCTCCAGAGAGGTTTTTGCTGCGGTGGCTACACAAGAAAGCACATGCCTCACGGCCCTTGGACGCAAGGGTTTGAACGAGTGAGGCACTTGTGCTAATGCCATACATATCCACCATCGTCTTTTATTATCACCAACTTTTGTCATCTGTTCACATCACACACACCTTTCACAGCATGGTCATGATTTTATTACTTGTATGTTTTTACCCGCCTTACTGCGAGGAATTTTATGGCCCTTATACAGCCGCTTATCACAATCATTGTCCATATTTTAGTAAGATGAACTGGCGCTCTTTGGCCGTGAATCGGCCCTTGCGCCATAAAACACCAAACATCATCATCGACTTGCAAAATGGGCTGACGAGAATGGTTTTAAGTTTAACACTGACAAGACTACTAGTGTGCTGTTCTCGAGACGACGAGGTGTGCAATCCTGACCCCTGCATACTAATGAATGGACAAAACATAGTCATCGCGAAAGAACAAAAATTCCTCGGTGTAATTTTCGATTCCAAACTCACCTTCATCCAGCACATAAACAGCTGAAGTTAAAATGTCTCAAGACCATGAACCTTTTAAAGATTTTATCGCATCAGTCGTGGGGGACAGACATGCACTGTCTCATATCTCTGTTTCGAAGCCTGGTTCTGTCACGCATAGACTATGGATGCATAGTATATCAGTCAGCTTCAAGGACAGCACTGAAAATGTTGGACCCTGTATACCACCTAGGTATCCGTCTGGCACTTGGTGCCTTCCGTACCAGCCCCATTCAAAGCCTTTATGCAGAGTCAGATCAGTGGCCACTAGACTATCAGCGCACGTATCTAGGAGTCAACTATGCAGTTAAGATCATGTCTCTGAAGCAGCACCCATGTAAAACACTTATGAAGGATGTGTCTACTACCCAGTTATACCTAAACCGTCCTTCTATCGCCCCCACCGTTTCCATTGGCAATAAGACCTGCAGTAGAAAAACTTTCTTCAATGACTTGGCGGAAAGTGACCATGTCGAACACATCCCTCCCTGGCAGCAATGTCCAGTCACTTGTGACTGGTCTTTCAAAGACATCATAAAGGAAAATTGACCAAGTGCACTTATTGAGCACTTGGACAATTTTCGGATGCGGCGATGGCGTAGTGGTTAGAGCATCCGTCTCGCATGCAAGAGGTCCGTGGTTCAAATCCCGGTACCGCGCAGTTGCCAACCGGATTAAAAAAAAATCCGCGTGTTGATGGAACTGCATAAAGAGGCCTGGGGTGCGGCTTCACCGGCAAACACCACCGAGAACGCACTCCCTCACCAGAGAAGGATTGGCCACCCTGGTGCAGTATCTGGCCACCACCTCCCACATGCTTACGTCAAATAACTCACGGCCCTCAGTCCCCAGCATCTGCGAAGCAACTGACCCACGGCGGCGGTCAGATCTGCAACGCAGCAGAGGGTGCTAAGAATCTCTGGATCCGGACAGGCCGCCATTGGAACCTGAACTTGGCAACGTTTAACGCTAGAACCTTATCTAGTGAGGGAAGTCTAGCTGTACTATTCGAGGAGCTAGAGGGTGTTAAATGGGATATAATAGGGCTCAGTGAAGTTAGGAGGACAGATGAGGCCTATACGGTGCTACAGAATGGGCACGTCCTTTGCTACAGGGGCTTGGCAGACAGAAGAGAACTGGGAGTGGGGTTCCTAATTCACAGAAACATAGCTGGCAACATAGAGGAATACTACAGCATTAATGAAAGGGTGGTAGGTATCGTAATTAAACTGAATAAAAGATACAAGATGAAGGTAGTACAGGCTTACGCGCCTACATCCAGCCATGATGACGCTTCAGTTGAAAGCTTCTATGAAGACGTGGAATCGGCAATGAGTAAGGTAAAAACACAGTATACTATAGTGATGGGCGACTTTAATGCAAAGGTAGGGAAGAAGCAGGCTGGAGACCAGGCAATAGGAGATTATGACATCGGTACTAGAAACGCCAGAGGAGAGCTACTAGTAGAATTCGCAGAACGCAATAATTTACGAATTTGAATACCTTCTACCGAAAACGAGAAAACCGCAAGTGGACATGGAGGAGCCCTAATGGCAAAAATAAGAACGAAATAGACTTTATAATGAGTGCACACCCTGGAATCGTGCAGGATGTGGAAGTGATTGGCAAGGTACGATGCAGTGACCATAGAATGGTACGGTCTCGAATTCGCGTAGACTTGAAGAAGGAACGACAGAAACTGATACGCAAGAAGGCAATCAATCAGCTAGCACTGAGAGGGAAATTACAGGAATTCAGAGTGTCACTGCAGAACAGGTACTCGGCTCTTAGTGAGGAAACCAACCTTAGCGTAGATGCAATAAATGATAATCTGACGAGTATCAATACGGAGTGTGCAATGGAAGTTGGAGGCAGGGTAGTTAGACAGGACGCTGGCAAGCTTTCCCAGGAAACGAAGAACCTAATTAAGAATTCTCAAATCATGAAAGTGTCAAGTGCAACAGACAAAATAGAACTGGCAGAGCTTTCGAAGTTGATTAATAGACGTAAGGTATGCGATGTAAGAAGGTATAACCTGGAGAGAATTGAACACGCTCTGAAAAACGGAGGAAGTGTCAAAGCATTGAAGAGGAAACTTGGGGTAGGCAAAAATCGGATGTATGCACTAAGGGACAAAGAAGGCAAAATAACTACCAATGTGGATAGGATAGTTAAAATAGCGGAGGAGTTTTACAGAGAACTGTACAGTAGCCGAGACAACCACGACCTTAATACTATAAGAACTAGCAGTAACCCAGATTACACCCCACCAGTAATGATAGAAGAAGTCAGAAAAGCTTTGGAGAGCATGCAAAGGGGCAAAGCTGCTGGTGAGGATCAGGTAACATCAGATCTGATGAAAGATGGAGGACAGATTGTGTTAGAAAAACTAGCCACCCTGTTTACGAGGTGTCTCTTGACGGAAAGTGTACCAGAGACTTGGAAGAACGCTAACATCATCCTAAGACATAAGAAAGGAGATGACAAGGACTTGAAGAATTACAGGCCGATCAGCTTGCTCTCTGTAGTATACAAGCTATTTACAAAGGTAATTGCTAACAGAGTGAAGAAAACATTAGAATTCAATCAACCAAAGGAACAAGCAGGATTCCGAACAGGATACTCAACAATTGACCACATTCATACTATCAATCAGGTAATAGAGAAATGCTCAGAGTATAACCAACCACTATACATAGCCTTCATAGATTACGAGAAGGCGTTTGATTCAGTAGAAATATCAGCCGTCATGCAAACACTGCGAAATCAGGGCGTAGATGAAGTATATATAAACATTCTGGAAGAAATCTACAGGGGATCAACTGCTACCATAGTGCTTCATAAAGAAAGCAACAGAATACCAATCAAGAAGGGTGTAAGGCAGGGGGACACGATTTCCCCAATGCTATTTACCGCGTGCTTACAGGAGGTCTTCAGAAGCCTAGAATGGGAACAATTAGGGATAAGAGTCAATGGAGAATACCTTAGTAACCTGCGCTTCGCCGATGACATTGCATTGCTGAGTAACTCGGGGGACGAATTGCAACTCATGATTACGGAGTTAGACAAGGAGAGCAGAAAGATGGGTCTTAAAATTAATCTGCAGAAAACGAAAGTAATGTACAACAACCTCGGCAAGGAGCAGTGCTTCGAGATAGGTAATAGTGCACTTGAAGTTGTAAAAGACTATGTGTACTTAGGGCAGGTAATAACCGCAGAGCCGAACCACGAGATTGAAATAACTAGAAGAATAAGAATGGGGTAGAGCACATTCGGCAAGCACTCTCAAATTATGACAGGTAGATTGCCACTATCCCTCAAGAGGAAGGTATATAACAGCTGTATCTTGCCGGTACTTAGCTACGGAGCAGAAACCTGGAGACTTACAAAGAAGGTTCAGCTTAAATTGAGGATGACGCAGCGAGCAATGGAAAGAAAAATGGTAGGTGTAAGCTTAAGAGACAAGAAGAGAGCAGAGTGGATTAGGGAACAAACGGGGGTTAAGGATATCATAGCTGAAATCAAGAAGAAGAAATGGACATGGGCAGGGCATGTAGCGCGTAGACAGGATAACCGCTGGTCATTAAGGGTAACTGACTGGATTCCCAGAGAAGGGAAGCGGGTTAGGGGGAGACAGAAGGTTAGGTGGGCAGATGAGATTAAGAAGTTTGCGGGTATAAATTGGCAGCAGCAAGCACAGGACCGGGTTAACTGGCGGAACATGGGAGAGGCCTTTGTCCTGCAGTGGACGTAGTCAGGCTGATGATGATGATGAAATGGCCGAAAGCGCATCCCGAGCGTGACATGTATACGTGTTGTTACATGACACGCATATCATAATTTTCGTTTTACGGTCTGTCGCTTGAATTCACCATGCAATCATATCATACCATGCCACTTTAGCAACATGCGATGTGAATGAAACCACCGCAAGAGCTGCAGGACCTCGAAATATAAATCATGACATTCATGACACACATGTCATGATTTTCATGTTATCACTAGTCAAATATGTTCTACGTATAGTGATGTTATGCCATACCAAGTTTGTTATTGATACCATTATCGAGACAGTCAGGAGAGCTAAAAGTCGTAGGCGCCTTGATAGATAGATAGATAGATAGATAGATAATAGATAGATAGATAGATAGATAGATAGATAGATAGATAGATAGATACGCTCAGTCACCAACGTTCGCTAAAATTTCGCATTTAAAATTTCGGCGCAATCACATTTCACCTTGACATGGCCGAACGTAACAAGATTCAGCAGAATTCTCCAGGCTTCTTCCCCAAAGCAGGCGGAAAGCGGGGCCATGAGCAACGTTGTTCTCTCACCGATTTTTTTCCCCTAATGGTGAAAGCGCTACGCCCTTGCGCCTCTCCAGGAGGTGTTTGATCACTGTACAGAATTCTAGACCGCCCGGCTGGCTGCCAAGTTGTCTTACACAAGTATCACGGTACAGAACAAGGTTGCTCTCAATGGTCTCATTGATGATGTTTCTAACTTCCTCGTCTTCAGCAAACGCGTGCGTTGGTGAAGCAGCCATCAGGGAATGCGGACGCATAGAACTCGCTAAAAAAAGTGCATCATTCAGCAGTTGGCGCGCTTACCAAACATCGCGCCGACCTCGTCCAGTTCTGATATTCCCCGCCCGTCCTACACGCAACAATGAAATGCTACCTGAATTGTGCTACGAAAAATCGAAGCCGCTTATGCGGCTATCTGCAGTGCTGGAACCTGGTTTACTAATGCAGCTCCACTTTCTGTGATTCAGGCAGCTGTCTGCCGGAGGTCGCCAACATGGTACTTTACTCTCTCTGATCACTGGATCATGCGGACTTTCGGCCACGTGGTTTCACTCCTTCATTGTTTAAGTAACAAGCATGTTTCCTCAAGGCTCAATGGCGCACTCCTAATGAGAGACCCACTTGTCTTGCTGGCCTCTAGATTGGACAGATATCGCAGCAACATCACATTCACTGGGACTCTTGTGCACACTACATGTACTCTAGCCGCGGCAATGACTCTTACCATCTAAGTTCCTTGAGTGAAATGCTCACCGTTTTTTTTTATACAGGCACTGAGAGGACCAACAGTTTTAAGCTGACATGCCAAACTGATGGACCTACATGCAGCTCCTCACCGCTCCGAAGATTCAAAGCACACATCTGTTGCTTAGAACACACGTTAATGTCACCACTTTAAGTCAGCTATGATGATGGCGCAAAAGAAGATGCACCAAAAGATTGATTGATAGATATGTGAGGTTTAACGTCCCAAAACCACTATATGATTATGAGAGACGCCGTAGTGGAGGGCTCCGGAAATTTAGACCACCTGGGGTTCTTTAACGTGCACCCAAATCTGAGCACACGGGCCTACAACATTTCCGCCTCCATCGGAAATGCAGCCACCGCAGCCGGGATTTGAACCCGCGACCTGCGGGTCAGCAGCCGAGTACCTTAGCCACTAGACCACCGCGGCGGGGCGCGAGAGTTTTTCATGTGGTTTGTTTTCACAGCATACAACGTCACTGAACTGATAAATCTTAGATAAGTTTGGTAGGATTCAAACGTCCCGGTTCAGTGAGAGCAAGAGTGTAGTACCTAACAAATTTTGACTGAACATGTAACAGATATATTGCCATTGTCATTGCCTTATGCATAGAGCAAAGCATTTTACGTTGTGCTGTAACGAATTTCTTTAATTAAGCGAAATGATTTACGCTTCACAATATTGCGCCCTAGATTGTATCTTTTCGGCTATGCGACGTGCAGTCAGCACCAAACTTTACACACCAGCCGGTCTGGTCAATTCAGAATTACTTAGCAGCATGCTAGTTTATTTGGCCGCTCTACCCAGTATATCTTGTTGACCGTCTTACAACAGGCCAACAATCTCAATTCAAGGACTCCTAAGAGGGTAGTGACGGATACATAGGGGAAACCTTACAAACCGCAGTGAATGTTGTAGAAGAGACGCCGTAGGCGCAGAGAAGTGAGGAAGGAAGATATTGGCTCCGGCTCTCAACATCTGTTTCGGCCAGTTAATTAATATCTGTCATTAAATAGATTACATCGATCGACGCATAACATCTAGGAGAACAAGGCTACGTAAGTTTTCTGTGGTGGGTGAACTTTCCGCATTTCACGAGACTTTTTAGGGGCGAAGCTCCTTATGGCGTGGCTTGGGCGTCCCTCGTAGTACGTAACCACCAGTGGCACGTAACCGAAATAGGTATAACATTTCACCTCCAAGGTGGTGCCGGTGAGAGATTTCTTCTGTGCGTTGTTTAACAATAAAAATAGTGCTCAATGTACGTGCCAATGGCTGTTAATTGGGAATGAGAGACAGGAGCATTCGGCTTTTAGTCAACGCGCACGCTGCGATCCCCATTAGCAGCCAGTGGCATGTACATTGAGCACTATCGGACAAGAAATGGTTGCTACATTATACTCGCTGGGTGTAACCTCCTTAGTTTTAGAAAGGTTTAGCGAGCGTTGAGCCGCAGGGCCATGAATATAATGAACTAGTACATACCATGAATGAATTCGAGGTGGTTAAAGGGAGGAAGCAGATACGAAGCGCAAGCAGTAAGGAATTAAAAGCTGAATCCTCCTGTCTCTCATTTCACATTAGCAGCCACTGGCATGTACATTGAGCACTATCTGACAGGAAAAGGTTGCTACGTTATACTCGCTGGGCGTAACCTCCTTGGTTTTAGAAATGTTTAGCGAGCATTAGGCCGCAGTGCCATGAATACAGTGAACTAGTATATACCATGAACTAAAGTTGGTTGAAGGTGGGAAGTAGACCCGAAGCGCAAGCCGTAAGAAAGTGTGCGTGTGCCACCTCTCGTTTAATCCTTGGAATGTACACTGAATGGCGGTGCTTCTATATGTCAACGCAAACCAAGAGATATGGTGGATGAGTCGAGAGAAAGGCTTTGAGGTGGTGGAAATAAACAAAGAGAGGTGCATAGGTGGGGTGGTTTTCAACGAGACAGAATTCACTTCGATGGGCGGCTAGGTCATGAGGTGGGCTGGCGACTTGCAGGACGCGCAGTAGCTTTTTTGGGGGGCAAGCGAGCCCTTCGGGGAGCAGGATAGCTAGTAACGAGGAAAACAACCAGGGAGACTCTTCGACAGGTGGTACGGTCAGATACGATTCCAAAGTGGCACCAATATTTAAGATAGGTAGAGTCCGGGGCAGAAATAGACGTAGCCACTTCAGCCAAAGCGCCGAGCCCGAGCCAATTCAGACAAAGGGTATATTAACATGCAGGGTGGTAGGAACAGGCTGAAGTGGAAAGAGTTAGAAGAACAGCTAAGGGAAGAGAGGCCGAAGGTATACGGTTTTGTAGAAACACATCTCAGGGACATGGAACAACCTCCGAACAATCCGGACTACGCGTGGGAATATTGTAATAGAACAGAAGGCAGCAGAAAGGGGAGTGGTATTGGGGCATTCATTCATAAAAGTAGACTGGCAAAGGGTCAAGCAGGAGTGCAAGGAACATTTATGGCTGAAAGGGAAAGTTGCAGCTCAAATGACACTCCTTGGTTTTGTGTACTTGTGGACGGGAGCAAAGGCCAGAGAGGAAAAACAGGCAATGGTAGAGTGTATATCAAAGGACATTCAGGAGTTAGGAAGAGAGTGCGAGATAATTATACTAGGAGACATGATTGCGCACATAGAAGAGAAGATATAGATGGGTATACCGACCCGACAGGCAAAATGATCATGGATATGCGTGAAAGACTTGATTTGATCATTTGCAACAGTACCAAGAAGTGTGAAGGGCAAATAACATGGGAGGTAGGAAGGCTGCAGTCGACGATAGATTATGCACTAATGTCACATAAGATGCATGATAAGCTCAGGGGAATATCTACGTGTTATGGTGCCTCGGATATGTGCAATATTTGCTTTTTATTGACAATCGCACAAGTATGAATGCTGACCCTTCAGAAACGTTGGTGGGCACTGCGGATGGGGTCGGCCGTTTGGGATATAGGGTGGTGCTGTTTAAAATGCTGGGAACTGTTAATGGTGGACAGACAATTGTACAGACAGACAGACAGACAGACAGACAGACAGACAGACAGACAGACAGACAGACAGACAGAGAGACCAAGTTTTTTGCGTCGAAGTTCCCCAAGGAAGACTATTGTCTCTAAAAGCAATAATTGCGCATATCTGTTCACAACACCAACCCTGATGCATTCTGTATGTGCGTCTTTTACTAGAAAAAGCATACAAGAGTAATTTTAAAGACCGTAGCATTTATCTGTATGTGTGTGTCACAAAACGAGTGCTCAAAAAAGGGCGCTCCGCCGAATTCTCGCGCCGAAGCGCCTCGAGGTCAACGATAAAAAAAAGAAAACAATCATCCAAACACTCCCCTGGCGCGCGTCCCTCTCCCCTCGGAAGCGTGGTTTCGCCGTCGGACCTCCTCGCATCGGCGGCCGATGAAGACCTAGAACGTTCTCGATGGAAAGGGGCGTGGTGATTCAGGGTTGCGTCATCCGTCGCGGACGGCCGTCGTACCGTCTCGCGCATTCCCCAGCCTTCGCTGCGCATCGCACCAACGAAATGATGAGAATTTACTGGAATTTCGCGCGGAACGTATTTAGCTGAGCAGCAGAGATAGGAGATGAGGAGAAAAAGTAATTTCGCGCCGGAGTGCGTAGGGTGTCCGCCGTGTCGTCGTTGAAGGTTTTGTCCTATGTGACAAAACAGAAGAAGAAGGAAGTTAGCGCCAGAGTGCGTAGGGTATCCCGCCGCGTCTGTCGGTGAAGGTTTTGTCCTTAGTGACAAAGCAGAAGAGGAAGAAAGTATGCGCCAGAGTGCGTAGGGTGTTCCGCCTTTTGGGCGAAGCCTTTTGTCTTCCGTGACAAAGGAGGAGAAGAAGAGGATTTCCACCTGAGGGGTGTAGACTCGAGCTACAGGCAAGAGCGTGTGTCTACCGCTATCGAGCGAAGACGCGTGGCAACAGCTGCGTGTGTGAAGCCGACGTGTTTCCGGCGAAGAAGTTTGAAGCTTGGAGAGCGGCCAATTGAAGATGCGAGGTTTCCTGGAAGAGAAACTTCTGGGGCAGCGGAACGACAACAAGGCTGGACTTTGAGTGAGTGATTCTCGAAAGAGTATCATCCACATTTTGTTTCAAGGACTTTGGATTGAACAAGTTTCCTAACTCTTTAGTGTTTAAGTGTCTTGGTTGTTCGATGCATGCGACTGCATTGTAGTGCGTATTGTTGTCTGTGTCCGTTGTTTCGAGTGTGGCTGATTGTACGGTGTAGTACATTGTTTGATTGGTGACATATTGTATTCAACTATTGTCGAGTGTGCATACTTGTGTATCGTTTTGATCTGCCATTATTGAGATTAATATTTTGTTCTTTTTATCAACTCTCGGCTCTGACTTGTTCTTTCGGCCACAGCCGGCGTCCGCTGGCGCGCCAAATGGGACAACTTCTAAATTGTCCACGCTTTCGTGGTGTGGTTCGAGGGGGGCCGATACTTCGGCTCTTGGAATTAGCCCGGCGATCGCCCCCCGAATTAACGGGACCCGTGACAATTAATCTGGCGTCCGCGACAAGACCTTTTTGGTGCACAGTGTGTCCAAAGTAGTGAGAAAGAGCCTCGAGTGTTTGATAGTGCTATCGGAACGATTTTGTGTGTTGCTCAGTGTTATTGTTAACGAGTGCAGGAGAGTGTTCCGATATACTGATTTAGGCAGATATTTTTTGCACGCGACAATGTTTTATTTGCGAGACACAATGGATCTCGAAAAGTTAGTTGCTCTTGGTGAGAAGTTGGGCCTTTTTGGCGCTGAACTACGGAAGTGGGTCACCCAGAAGGAAAAACAAGAAAAAAAGAGGGCCAAAGAAGAAAAGGCAGCTGAGCTAGAAAAAGAAAGGTTGGCGGTCGAAAAAGCCAAAGCGGAAAAAGAAGCTGAGTTAGAGAGAGAGAGGTTGGCAGCTGAAATAGCGAAAGAAGAAAGAGAGGCAAAATAGCGGCAGCTGAAAGAAGAAAGACAGCAGCAATTGAAGTTGGAGTTGGAGAGAGAAAAGTTGGCAGCCGAAAGGGCGAGAGAAAAAAGAGAGGCAAAGGAGCGACAACTGAAGGAAGAAAGAGAGCAACAATTGAAGTTTGAGCTGGAGAGAGAAAGGCTGGCAGCTGAGAGGACAAAAGAAGAAAGAGAAGCAGAGATGGCTGAAAGGGAACGGCAGCGGCAGCACGAGATGGAACTCGAGCGGCTCCATTTGCAACAGCGAAGTGAAACTCCAGTCCAAGCTAGAGTTAAAAGCAGTGAACGGGAAGATCTTGGCTGCCGCTTGAACCCAAGCAAGCTGCTCGTAGCGTTTGATGAAAGGAAGGACGACCTTGACGCGCACCTTCACAGTTTTTAGACGATTGCAAGGAGCCGGAATTGGCCGGAACATCAATGGGCAACGACTTTGAGTACTTGCTTGAGAGACGAAGCGCTCAGTGTGTACGGTAGGCTGACGCCGACCGATGCAGCCAACTATCCAAAGTTAAAGCTGCTTTACTGAAGCGATTTAGATTTACTGTGGAAGGTTTCCGGGACAGATTTCGGACAGGAAAGCCAGCTGATGGTGAGACGGCTATGCAGTATGCCGCCCGACTTTGCCATTACTTCGACAGATGGATTGAACTTCCAGGGACAGCGCAGCAGTACGATGAGCTTAGAGAGCTCCTCATTGAAGAGCGATTTCTTACCAGTTGCCCCCCAAGCCAGTCGCTGTACTTGAAAGAGAGGAAGGCTGAGTCACTTGAAGGTATGCTTGAATTAGCTGATCAATTCTTGGAAGCGCAAGGTGGAACCAATTTGGCCAAGTCCAAGAAAGAGTGTCCTGAAGATTCGAAAAATTCGGCACCCGAACAAAATAAGCGTGCACCGGAGAGTGTTCCGCGATGTTTTTTGTGCAACCGAGTGGGTCATCGCACTAAGAGCTGTCGAACTGACTTTACGAGTCCCACGGTCGTAAATTGTTTCAAGTGTGGTCGGACTGGGCACATAGCACACGCTTGTCGTAACGGAGTGAGTCAAACTCACCAGGTATCCTGTGTGCTAGCAGCACCAAAATCCGATGATAATGCCGTCACCGATGGATTCGTAGAGTTGAAAAATGGGGAGAAACTTCCTATTGTGGGTGCTGTAATGTCAAAACAGCCAACCGGTGTTACAAAGGGAATGCCAACGCTGCCTGGAAAAGTGGCGTGCAAGAAGATTAGGGTTGTAAGAGACACCGGTACCTCCACGGTTATCGTGCGGAGAAATTCGGTGCGGGAAAGTGAGTTAACAGGCAAAACGAAACCGGTTTGCCTAATTGACAGTACGGTTCGGATGCTTCCCGAAGCAGAGATTGAGGTTGAAACCACGTACTTCAGCGGGAAGGTTACGGCTCTATGCATGACGACCCCCCTGTACGACCTCGTCATCGGAAACATCGACGGGGCGCGAGGGCCGAAGGATCCAGAATGTTTGGGGGAAGACCCTAAGATGGAGCTTCCGCTGACAGAGGGACCGCGAGATTCAGCGGAGAACATTCCATTGAAGGATTTCACTCGAGCCCAAGGTGAAGCCTGGGCGCAAGAGACTGCGAATGAGGACGTGATCGTATTGAATGAGTTTACGTGCTGGGCAGCAGGACTTACGTCGGCTCGACCTCAACTGACCGGCAATGTAAAGGTGACGGAGTCGGCCAGCCAGGCCCAATGTCGTCACATGAACAAGCGGGTGACAGGATCGGTTGAACGTTATGACCCGTTAACAGTGTCGAAGGGGACAACGATGGCTGATACGCTGCCTAATATACCGTCGTTGGAAAGGGCTCATCGGAGCAGAATCAAGAACAATAAGAAGAGATCGAGAGAGCACCGCAAGAAAGGGTGCAAGCGCAGCTCGAAGTACTCAGGATAGGTGCTTAGGTCAAAGCGGAATGCGTTTGGCTGTGTTGTTATTGTGTTGTCCTGTGTCACAAGTGTCGAAGTGTTTGCGCTGTGACGTGATGTATAGGATTGTACAAATGTTGTAAGGACAGACTCGTGTATATTTGTATTGTTCGGAATATAGGATGGATTGTTGTACTCATCTACCTGTGGCTATATCCATGTGTTGTGAGATTGAACTGCGGCGTGAAATTGGATTGATTGTTCTATTGTGATTGTGACACGCCATGAGTGACGGACTATGTTACAGTCTTTAAGAGTGTGGTGTCTGTTCGCACTCGTTTGTGTGGTTTTGAATATTATGAGATAATATTCTTAAAGTGAGGGGCAGTGTCACAAAACAAGCGCTCAAAAAAAGGGCGTACCCCCAAATTCTCGCCGCGAAGCGCCTCGAGGTCAACGATAAAAAAAACAAGCATCCAAAAAATCTCCGGGCGCGCGTCCCTCTCCCCTCGGAAGCGTAGGTTCGCCGTCGAACCTCCTCGCATCGGCGGCTGAGCAAGCCCTAGAACGTTCTCGATGGAAAGGGTCGTGGTGATGCAGGGTTGCGTCATCCGTCGCGGACGGCCCTCGTACCGTCTCGCGCTTTCCCCAGCCTTCGCTGCGTATCGCGCCAAAGAAATGATGAGAATTTTTCTGGAATCTCGCGCGGAAGGTATTTAACAGAGCAGCAGAGATGGGAGTTGAGTAGAAGGAATTTTGCGCCAGAGTGCGTAGGGTATCCCACCGCGTCTGTCGGTGAAGGTTTTGTCCTTAGTGACAATGCAGGAGAGGAAGGAAGTATGCGCCAGAGTGCGTAGGGTGTTCCGCCTTGTGGGCGAAGCCTTTTATCTTCCGTGACAAAGGAGGAGAAGAAGAGGGTTTCCACCTGAGGGGTGAAGACTCGAGCTACAGACAAGAGTGTGTGTCTACAGCTATCGAGCGAAGACGCGTGGCAACATCTGCGTGTGTGAAGCCGACGTGTTTCCGGTGAAGAAGTTTGAAGCTTGGAGAGCGGCCAATTGAAGATGCGAGGTTTCCTGGAAGAGAAACTTCGGGGGCAGCGGAACGACAACAACGCTGGACTTTGAGTGAGTGATTCTCGGAAAAGTATCATCCAGACTTTTGTTCCAAGGACTTTGGACTGAATAAGTTTCCTAACTCTTTAGTTTTTAAGTTTCTTGGTTGTTCGATGCATGCGACTGCATTGTAGTGCGTATTGTTGTCTGTGTCCGTTGTTTCGAGTGTGGCTGATTTTACTGCGTAGTACGTTGTTTGAATGGTGACACATTGTATTCAACTATTGTCGAGTGTGCATACTTGTGTATCGTTTTGATTTGCCATAATTGAGAATATAATTATGTTCTGTTTATCAATTCTCGGCTCTGGCTTGTTCTTTGGGCCACAGCCGGCGTCCGCTGGCGCGCCAAATAGGACCACTTCTAAATTGTCCGCGCTTTCGTGGTGTGGTTCGGGGGGGCGATACTTCGGCCCTTGGAATAAGCCCGGCAATTGCCTCCCGAATGAACGGGAACTGTGACAGTGTGTCTTTACTAGAAAAGGCATACATAAGTAGTTATAAGGATCGTAGTATTTATCACGCTGCTCTGACCATGCAATGCTTTCACAAAAAGGCAAGTGTTTCCAACGCTTTGCTAAAACGACATGGTGGTGGCACCTACTCGTCGCCTTTTGTTCTACTCCTTATCACCTTAGAGACGGGCGCTCGCCCGTCTCCGAGCCGCACGCTTATATTTCCAAGATAACTGCCAGTTAGCGCTCATGTATCACGTTTGACGTGACTTGATGCACTCGTTCGCCTCCGCTGCACGCTCGAAGCACTCTAACGCAGTGCCTCCAAAATACCATTCACTAATTTTCTTGCGCAGAACATCAAATAAACGTTGAGTTCACTCTCTCCAGACGCAACGCTATCGTCTTTCAACAAAAGTTGCAGATTACCATGCAGATACGGGGCCGATTTTTATAACCGCTTTCTTGGTATGCGTACAACTTGTAGGTGTTCGGGAACAGGCGTTAGCCGCTATCGTCGGCAACCCTTTGTGAAAGCCGGACGCCGCGACCATCAGCTGGCTTCGAACTTTCAAGCTCTTTTCTTTTTTCGTGTCTGTAGCGAACACTGCGTTGCGGCCCACCACTACTAAGCGTGTTTTTTTCTTTTATATTTCTTTTCTTTTCCTTCTTTGTCCCTTTATTTATCCTCGGATAACATTTTGAACCATTATCACCTGACTTGAAATGAAGCGAAGACTGCACTCTGCTGCGTTAGAGTCTATTATTTATTTTTAAACGGCCATTTCCAACAGTGACACGGGCCACCGCCAGAAGCTGACGTCAAACTAACACGCCAGGGATTACAAGGCGCCTTTGACAAAGATGGAGTCTCCTATCGAAACGTCGGCCAGCCTGTCTGAGGCACTTCCACTGTTCACCCTGACTATCCCAGTACGTGTTTCGATCTGTCGGATCCTATGAAAATTTTGGATGATATACATGTCATGATTTTTATGTCATGAATAGACACTTATGCTCATATTACAGTCATGTTATACCATACCAGTTTTGATATAATACCTTCATCGAAACGGCCAGGAGAGCGAAACGTCCTAGGCGGCTAGGTAGATAGACAGGTACGCACAAAGTCACCGAAGATCGCAAGAAATACTCCGAATTTAGTAGGGAAAACACGGCCTGAGTGAACTACACAGCAGTTTAAAGGTGCACTTGAAAACTACCTAGCAATAGCAACTCAACTTTTAACACGCTACAATTCTGTAGTAATACACCAACGCAAACCAAAACTTGAAAGAGTCTGAATTGTCGACAAGTTTTCAGTAGATGCTTCAGGCAAAAAGAAGCATACAGGGGTAGCATATCTCACAGCGAAAACCACATGCGCTTGTTGCGATTAAATGTTTGGCTTCAAGGTCTCATTCAACGCCAAATTTCGTTGAACTAGAGCTTCCCCAGGTTCCGTTGAAGATACCATGACCCTGCAGATGTAATGAGCATTCATGGGAGCACTTGATTGATAGATATGAGGGGTTAAACGTCCCAAAACCACCATATGATTATGAAAGACGCCGTAGTGGAGGGCTCCGGAAATTTCGACCACCTGGTGTTCTTTAATGTGCACCCGAATCTGAGCACACGGGCCTACAACATTTCGGCCTCCATCGGAAATGCAGCCGCCACAGCCGGGATTTGGTCCCGCGACCTGCGAGTCAGCAACCGAGTACCTTAGCCACTAGACCACGGCGCGGGGCTCCTGGGAGCAGTTATAGACGACTTAAAAGCCTGCCGTACAGTCACATCGCCAGGGCCGCTCCGATTGTCGTGCGCTCCATAAAACGCTCCTAGTGGTTTTTCCTGCCCGTATATGAACTTTCCGCCGCAGAACCACTATAACTGTAAAATATATTCAAAGATTCTAGTAGGACCAATTGTGTTTTTTTCATTTAGCTGGGAAGTATAAACAGGTTCAAGGGACACATGATGTGACAGGCATGTGCTTAGTGAGTGCTTTTTGTGAAGCACATGCATTTCACGAAATTGTCATTTCATTAGTCACATATCAGCACTGAAACCTGTGGGGTTCCAGCCAAATCCTAAACTTCAGCAAACTTTTAAACATCTTTGGAAGCAACTTTTGTTTTGTCTAGAATTTCTTTGCTTCAGCTGAATACCACTGATGCAGTGCTCGTGTGAATGCAGAATGGATTACGTTGATAAAGTATGTATGTTTGTGGAATTACTTTATTGGGGCCGAATCTCCTTAAGGCCTAGCCTTGTAGGCGTCTGTCACGCCGCATAAAAACCTAAATTGAAACTCAACACCTGCGCAACAAAAATGGAAAACAATATGTGTAAGAAACCTGACTTCATAAGTAAATAAATCTAGTATAAGAAAGCACAATACATTGTCACCTGCGCCGTCCGTGCGTCAGTTCATCCACCTGTCCATCTATATGGCGTCTTTTGTACAAGACGGCGACTTCAACGTAGACATTATGGATTTTAGGAGATAGCGCAGCCCACTTATGATTACTCACTTTGTGGGGATGCGTTGTTTTAGCGCATCTCCTGGGCAGTGAAACGGTTGTGTTTTGAAGAGAGATAAAACGATGAATGATTTTGATTTCAAATCAAAATCTTTTTTATGGCAAATTAGCATTGATTATTTCATTCAATAGTAATATACTACAAGTGTGAGCAATCTTATCTATAAATACATATTTTTTGCCAATTTGCCAGAGTGGATATGAGCCAATAGTAGAGACTATTATCATCATCACCATCATCAAGAAGCATTCGTGCCAATCGATGGTCGGGAGGAAAAATAAACCAACCAACCACCACGACAACACCACCAGAATGTTGCATGGGCGGGCCCAACAGCTGCTCATTTTCGTAGCCTCCGCAGCGGCCACCTTCGGAGCTATCACGCTGGCTGTGCTGCTCATACGCAAGATAGGTGCCCACATTTCCGGTGACGTGCTGCTCGTCGACCCCAATGCCCGGTACACGGTGCGGCTTGAGCGCAAGATCGCTGTCACTCACAACGTATGCCTGCTGCGCTTCTCTCTGCGTAGCCGCTACCAGGTAAGCAGTCAGACAAGGGTTGTTTCGCGTTTTTCGGCAAACTTTATAATACATGCGCGGCTTATGCCGCACATGCGGGTTTGTTATTCGAGTACTTTTTGTTTTCGTTAGCTTACCGTTCAGTAAATGATATAAAGAAGGCGTGAGTGGTCAGTTGCAAGCTCAAAACCACTGCTTCTATCTACACAGCAGCTTTCGATAGAATATAGATTAAAAACGTGGTAGCGTGTCGTGTCTAGGCTGGCAAAATTGCGCACTCACCAAGCGCACGACCGCACAAGGCGTTTGTATAAGCCATGTTCTCAAATCACGTGACCAAATGAGCATCGGCTTACGCTGCAGCGAAATACCTGCCGCCATTGCGTCATAACAATGATGTAGCTATGTGTCGTAGCAGGCGAGAATTTCAGCAAGTCACTGAAACAATAACCAAGGATGAAATGTATGTTGCGACAAAGCTGTCATTTCGTAGTACGTGCCGTAGTTGAGTACTACTAGTAGGTGTAGTAGAAGGCATGCACCAAAGCGTCAATAATTGAGCAAGCAGGCCACTTGATCTGTCAATCACCAATAATGTTTAACCACGCGTTTTTGAAAAAAAAACACTGATTCCGCAGTTCCGCGTGGCTAGACCCGCTGGGTACCCACAACATCCTAATTATTGCGATAGCAATTTTATGAACAGTATCGGCTGGTTTTTGCCGTTGCCGCCACCATCATTCACGTATATGTATATGTATCTGTATACAAAGAGAAGGATGCACTAGCCTCCTCTTTCTGCGAAGCCAACATCACATTTCCGGCCAACGTCGTCTGCGCACGAGCTTATCCTGTGAGCAAACAAGGGGAGAGGGGCAGTCGTGGTTACCGCGTTGTCGCAGCAATCATCGGCGAGCGGATCTTGCCACCACAGGAGGCGGCAGCTTTTATGGGCAGTGCTATCATCACAAAAAACCTGTGTCAAAAGTGTTCCTGCAGCGGCCGTCCACATATACATGAGCTATATACATAACGAGCTGCCACAAGCGGCGGCACACAACGTAAAGCCCTTAGTACCAGCGTGCGCTGCCTACAGGAGGCGCTTCTCATCAACCTTTCTCATCAGCACTACGAACGAGCCTTGTTCTGGTAATCTACTGTATCCACGCCGCAGAAAACTTGGTTTCTAAGTAAGCGCATGTTCACTACAAATAATATTGCTTCTAAATCTACTGGCCTTCGTAAAATATTCAAATATGTTGCTACTACGTTCATTGCTTCGCCCTTTTGACTTTTTCCTAATCCTGGGCTTCACAACCTCCCTTGATCTCGCTAGCCAATCATATCGACGGACTCATGTGTTTTTGTAAGCTCACGTGTTGTCACAAGCCTATCATATAGAGCCATGCGTATAGCCTACGCTTCTTTATAGATAGGTACATAATTGGTGGTCCGCGATGGCGAGCAGCATTGTTGCTTACAAAGACGCTGTGCAGAGGCTGGGAATCCACGTCGGTCAACACCTGCTTGTCTGCGCGAATATTCACGGCTGCCCGGTGACTAGACATTACACTCCTGTGACCCGGTGTGATCAAACGCGCCACTTCGACATCATCGTCAAGGTGTACCGCATGGGCGAGTCCGAGGAACACCCCGAAGGGGGCCTCATGTCCCAGTTTCTGGACTCAATGCGCCGAGGGGAGAAATTGAAGGTATGAATCAAGGTATTTCTGCCGGGTAAGCGTTCGCGCTAGTTTTCAACAACTGCCTCAATCAATAGGTATGCCTCTGCTAAATAGAAATTGTGCTTAACGCCCAAATGTACGAACTCTAACCCATCGGGACCAAGCCTGAAATGAAATAAGGACACTTGAGAAAATCTAAGAACCACCCAGTTACCATCCAGTGTACTGTCAAAAAATAATAATTGGGAGAGGAAGTCACCCGAGTACGTAGAAAACACGCTTGATAGCCGATATTCTATGGCAGATATTAGGAGAGAAAAGTGGACCTTATTAGATCATGCTATAAGGAGGGAAGGTGCCAATACAAATCATGTAATAAAGGTCAGGTCGTAATGGTCAGGTCGTCAGGTCAGCTAGGACGTAATTCCCACTAAAAGGTGTTAGACACACCAGCATTTATAACTAACTCACAAATCTACTAAGGAAAGTATAGATCATCGTATTATATGAGTCACTATTGGAACATTGAAAAATAAAGTGAGTGAAAAGAAAGTTGCCGCCAATGAAGACCGAACATGTGGTCTTCCAATAATGTGTCTGACGCTCTACGAACTGTGTCTACGACGCTCTACGAACTGTGTTCCAATAATGTGTCTGACGCTCTACGCAGCGGTCATTTGCCCATAGACTTTACGGGGTTCGTTCTGCTACATATGCTTTTTAAATGCGAAGCATTTCTTAGCGAACTTCGGCGACTTTGAGCGTATCTATCTATCTATCTATCTATCTATCTATCTATCTGTCTATCTATCTATCTATCTGTCTATCTATCTATCGATCTATCTATCTATCTATCTATCTATCTATCTATCTATCTATCTATCCGCCTACGACTTTCAGCTCTCCTGGCCGTTTCCGTAATGGTATCGGTACCAAACTTGGCTGCTCTTGCGGTGGTTTCGTTCACATGGCACGTTGCAAAACTAGTATGGTGTGACATGATTCTATGCCGAACACATGCGACCGACCCTAACATGAAAATCATTACATGCGTATCATGTAACAACATGACTGCATGCGAAGCTCATGATGCGCTCGCAGCCATTTCACTAGCGTCACATATTCCACATTTGGTATTCCGGGACGGGAATGGATGATGAAGGTATGATACTGGTGCAAACATGATTATCATGACATGCATGTCATGTAACAATGTGACTGCATGCCACGCTCATGATGCGCTTGCGGCAATTTCTTTAGTGTCATATATTCCCCATTTGGTATTACGGGACGCGAATGGATGACGAAGGTATAAGACTGGTGCAAACATGAGAATCATGAGATGCGTGTCATGTAACAATATGGCTTCATGCTGAACTCATGATGCGCTCATGGCCATTTCGCTAGCTTCGCATGTACCAAACTCGGTATTACAGGACGCAAAAGGATAATATAGGCAAATGACACATCCAAACATGATAACCATGACATGCGTGTTATGCCAAAACATGACTGCATGCCACACTGATGATGCACTCGCGGCCGTTTCGCTAGCTTCACATATGCCAAATTCGGTATTACGTGACGCCAATGGATGACATAGGTATGTGACTGGTGCAAAAATGATAATCATGAGATGCGTGTCATGTAACAACATGACTACATGCCATGCTCAGGATGCACTGGTGGCCGTTTCGCTAGCTTCACTTATACCAAATTTGGTATTACGGGAGGTGAATAAATCACGAAGGTATGATACTGGTGCAAACATGATAAACGTGAAATGCGTGTTATGTAACATGACTACATGCTACGCTTATGATGCGCTCACGGCCCTTTCGTCGCGTAACGCTGGCGTTGCCACTCCAGGCGCCGTTCCTGCCATATACTAGCAGGCGCCCGTCGCACTACGTTGCTTTGACTCATGCGCGTTTCAGAGTGTCCGGCGTCCCTCCGTCACGAAAAGAGGGAGGCGCAGTGTTGTTTGGGTAACGCATTGGTAGCGAAATGCAGCATGTCACATTTCGCGCCGGTTGCCATTGGGCCGCGTTGACGGACGCTGGTCGTGCCGGTCGCACCTGGCGTCAGACTCAAGAGTTCTCGCGTTTTGCTAACGTAGCGTCACTGTGTCTAGCTTGCGCGCGCTTTAACGCTCCATTGGAGTACATTGAGCCCTTCATGACGCAATCGCGGCCATTTTGTTAGCTCCACATATACCAACTGTGGTGTTACGTGACTTTATTGGATGACGAAAGTATATCACTGGTGCAAACACGATAACCCTGACACGCGTGCCATGTAAAAATATGAGAACATACCACGCTCATAGCGTGCTGGCGGCCCTTTCACTAGCTCCACATATACTAATCTGGTATCCCGTGACATGAATAGATGACGAAGATAAATGGCACATCCAAACATGATAGTCATGACACGGAAACTATGTACGACGTCATTTGCCTCCCCCTCGTAACGTTCTGCTGACTTCGAAGTGACATATAAACCTTTTTCATTCGTTCTTTGCATATAATTGATACCCACTGTACATGGGGTCTGCCTTTTTTAATTTATTTTTTCATGTCACCTTTGCAATACAATCTAACCATTGCCTTGCTAAGGCTCGGGCTATTGTCATGGACTGCCATTTTTGCGACCCCGCTTCACGGCATTTAACGGGCGCCGTACTACCCCGCCGACCGTGGGAACGGCGGGCGCATGAAAGAGAGCCGGGAAGTGCAAAATGGCGTGCTCTTCTTCTTACTTAGCCGCCGACGTTTGATACTTTGTACCTGCGGCGGAGTCTGCAGGTTCGTGGAAGGCCGCGATGTACCCCAAACAGTTATTAGACTACGGGACGCATTGGCTGAGAGCCAAACATTCTGACCTTTCCCACGGGAAAACCGTGGGAAAACCTCTGGTGGCCAAGCCGTATGACAGAACCCCAACAGGTTGTCACTCTCGCTAGTTGAGGGTCCTCTCCTAATTAAAAGGGGTGGGGTCAATATACATTTTAGGGCGGAGTTTCCGTCAATGAAACGCGCATGATTGGACCCATGTAGAGGTCTCTTGTCCCCAAGGAAGAGAGTGAGGGGACACGAGGGGGATTCAAGCGCAGGATTTCGCCCTGCTAGGTAGTCTACTCACTGATCAACATGGTTTAGAAACAGATCAACAAGTATCTCTTCTAGAAGTTTTTAGTGTGGCTCTGTATTGGCTGGCCTCCTAAACTTAGCCGTTCGTCTAGTTGTGACGCGATAATAACGTCTGCAACGTAGACATCGGGACTTCGTCTCGAGTTGGCTCAACCTGCCCGAAGTCACCTGTAAGCACTAGCCTCCCGGAGCCACCAGCGTTGCAACACCGCCGACATCGCATTTGTGCCAGAACTCTCTTCGACTTCTCGCATCCGATAGTCGGGGACGCAACGCTGCCGGTAATCACACGTATGCCTTCACCTGTTTATATCTTCGAACTTTCTCCTCCGTAGTTCTATTGTTGTTAGTTTGTGTAGTTTGTAATAGTTTTCTCTCGTAAGCTGATTTATTGTTTTTTATATGCATTTTTTCAGTTGTATCAAGTGTTGATGTATTTTGTTAGTTGTATTGAAGTGTTGTACTAGATCCCGTGTGCTGCAATGTCACTAGAGTAAAGTTTGTTTTGTTTTCTCACGTCTCTGATCTCTTCACTGTCTCTGCTTGCGTACGGAACGAACTAACCTGCTGTCATTCCCGTCGCCGACTTCGCGCTGGCGACGCTAGAGTGGCAGCTTGTAACAGCTATTGACTGCCAATTAACTAGATAGTGTTACAACCTTCTGGTGAGTTTACGAGCACAAAACGGGCACTTCAGTTAGTTCTGGAACTTGCGTGACCGCTAGGGATAATGCTGAACTATTCAACAATACATGTGTAAAGGCTGACGCGTATGGCCGCTGACAGGGACTACGAAATATGCTTGGCTTTATTATTCTATCACGAGGGAGATGAGTTCAGTAAACGTACCGGTCAAATTTAAGGTATGAGAAAAGACTGGGGGTCATTTCTGTGAAGCATATAATAACTTTTTTGTTGTAGTTAGGTGATACTGACGCGAGGACAGAAATTTTAGCTATCGGAAGTAGAAACTCCTGTATGACAATGAAAAGCATAAAAGTGGTTTGACCAGCATCAACTCATAATCAATGAAAACTGAAATGGCCGAGCCAGAATCATTACGAAAAAGTGCAACAGAGAACATGTAAAAAAAGACGTATCAGGAGAAGGAGAAGACAATCTTTATTAAATATCTGACGACCTTGGTGAGGCGAATTCCACGCCTAGGTGTCAGCCAGGAGCCCTTGGGCTCTGGCGGCGTCCTCGGCCCGTGGAATGAGGAACATTAAAAACTCCTATGAATATTTCTAGTCACTGCTGCCTATACAACTAAAATTGGCTTCTTTACATGATCAGCAGTTTTTCTGAAAAAATTTGCTTAAACAAAAAAATTTGAAGCCATTCTAGGTGTTATTTTCTTTTTTTTCACCCAAAAACACTTCACAAAAACATATATTTGCAACATAGGCGACAGTTTTTAGGTAAAAGAAAAGTCATTACGCAAACTTGCACTCATTGCTCGATGACCTTATATCTTCTACATGAATGTCTAATTGTTCACTGCTTCGTCAACCGTTATATGAAAGTCAAAATGTAGCGCCTAGGGTTCGCGTGCACTATGCATGAGTATTTGCATTCTTTCCGACATTCATAGTTCCAAAGCATTATGAATGTTTTCTGCTGTTTTTGCAACATGAATAAAAAAGCAGGTGTTCATGCAGAAGGTATGAGGTCTCCTTTGGGAGATCAGTAAAAGTAGGCGACATCCTTCAATGTACTTCTTCCACCAAGGTACAGACAAAATTCCACGTGAAGCAGTAAAATACCATTTCAAACATGGTTCTTCCTGTGGCTCACCCGTCTCACTGTTTCTCACCATTTCACTTCATCTCATATGGACACATATCCACGAACTATGTGCGATGCTGCAATTGTAGTCAGCACAGAAGATTGAATTTAGCTTTGTGTGATTATAGTTGAATGATTTGAAGGATGGTTCCTTCACGCCACAACCTAAAATATATACATGGTTCATATAACCTCAAAATAATATCTGTTTTGAACATCCACTCATGCGACCATTAGTTACCTTCACTGCTCCGGCTGTTCATAGAAATTTGATAGGTTGCGGTAAACCGTTTAACAAAAAGGATTCTAAGATATTCTCTGAGTGGCACTCTCTAATTGAGAGTCCGTGCACTTTGCGTTCTTTGTGCATTAGGTACATACAATAGATTGAACGACAAAATGGCAAATGAACCAACATAAAAATACAAAACAGTCGCTGCACTGGCATTTAACAACTTGTTCAAAAGTGTAAACAGAGACAGACAACTTAAAGCTACGTTCATGCTCTTTGTTCTGTAATGATACCCGATCAGCAATGATTGCAAAGTGATCGTAGATGCAATCGAATATTTGGCGTGTACACGAACCGGACGTATGATTTAATATTTTCTCATTTTTACATTTCACCACAGATTCAGGGCCCACGAGGCAGCTTCATTTACGAAGGCAAGGGGCGTTTTGTGACGGTCGATGGAAGCCGACTGCCGAAAGCAACCTGGATTGGGCTGATCGCAGCGGGAAGTGGCATCACGCCAATGCTGCTGTTTCTGCGTCACACTCTGGTGGATCGCAAAGACGAAACTAAAATCAAGATGATCGACGTGAACAGGACGGAAGACGACATCATCGCGCGTCGGGAGCTAGACCACTACACCAAGGCCCATGCCGAGCGATTCAGGTGAGCAGCTGAGCCATGTTATTTCGATAAGCGGGGGGTAACCACAGCACAACCGACACGCTTGGTCAGTGTGCAGGGCGCTGAACCGCTTGGCTTGGTACTTCTTGTGTGCTCATCTGCAGTCGCGCAGAATTGAGCAAGCAATAAGAACGAAAGCAAAGCGGTTTTTTAAGATCACGTGGTCACAATATCTTTGGCTCACAAAAAAAAGGCAATCCTTAATCGTGTGAATATATAGTGTCTGCGTAGTGCCTTCAGGAATTCGAACTGATGCATCAAATAAATCAAATGGAAATTTTTAAGTTGTTATGGAGGCTTGTTAGCACTCTTTAATCGTTGAGTTTTTCCCAAACATGTCCATCTTGGTGGAACAGTGGCTATTGTGCTCGGTCGCGGGTTCGCTTCCAGTCGTGGCGATACGATTTTGATGGAGGCCAAATGCCAGAGGCTGGTTTATTGTGCAGTGGAAGTGCACGTTGAACAGCAGATGGTGGCGATTACAGGAACCCTCTACTACGACATCTCTCATGGTCCCTGAATGAAAATTACCAGTACAAACACGGAACACGTGCGTTTCGTTTCCTTTCTCTCTAGGGCTTGTTTTGTGATTGAGCTGTTACTTTTAATTCAGATATGCGTACCAACCAGACCAAAACGATGTTTTACTAAAGTTCTTTCATATCAACATTGGAGTTTCGGATCGTAAGGCTCTATATATTATGAGTTTCCCAATTACTTATTGGCGACAATATTAGTTAGCAGTTGTGTGTGTTGTGTTATTAGCCTCCTTCCTTAATAGTACGATCTAGTTGTACAGGTGGGCTGCGCACACGATTCTGAACCTTTTACATCCATGGTTCTGCAGCCTCTGTCACGTACTGAGCAAGCCGCCCGCAGGTGAGGGTGCTACTGGGTACGTGCCGGGCCCCCTGACTGCTGGCATGATGGCTGAATACCTTCCTTCGCCGGACAACGATACTCTGGTGCTCTTGTGTGGACCGAGTCGCTTTCTGAGTGAACTGTGCAAGCCGGCACTCAGCAACATTTGACACAAGCCTCAGTGGGTGCTCTGCTACTGAGTGGCGACCCAACATTAGGGTCGCACAAGTGTATGAATCTAGTAACCTCAAAATGTTTCGAAATAATCTTCATCGTACATCATCGATGTTACCTTAATCTTTGTTCTGTGTATATATGCTGGAAAATTTGCAAGCACCAAGAGCTGACACATATTACGGCATAAGAAAAGACACCTCAGCTACACTTATTCAATCAATATAAGTAATATATGGCTAATTAAGAAAAACAACAAAGGCTCATCTCATAATAAAATAACAGACACTAAGCCTATCAAATAGCTGCCACAATCAGCACACACATGCGCATTGGTTTTGGAGATATGTGTTGCCCCGGGCAATGTAGTAATTCTTGCAGTTTTAACGCGCTAATGTGCTAAAAAACAAACATTAAAAATGATTATATGTGAGTGAGCATTGCACCGAGACTGTATGCGTGGCAAGCAGGTGTTCTGTCTTAGGGCTACGTAATTTGTTGAAACTGCTTCAAAAGAAAAAGAAAAAGAAAGACACTATCTGAATATCATTTTGAAGAGGGAGTCTGCTTAACGCATCATATATTGCGTGGCATAAGCATAGAATACCCCCAGGTGTTCTGATGTGTGAATTGAGCAACATTAGCGTGTTTCAAATACCTTGTTAGAACAAAACGCTCAAACATATTTATTCAGTCGTCATCAGCACCAGACCTATTAACAACGTTAGCAGCCACGTAGGTTCCCGTGTTGCCCAACGCATGAGTTGTGGCCGCTTCACTTATTTGAAAAAGAAATAATTGTGGTACAGTGGGTACTTCACCTCCGTTCTTGCTGTATACATTCAATAACACTTCGAAACGGACAATTCTAAGGCATAGTTGTTTTTGTCCTTATGATAGGGATGAGGCATGCACCGAGAACCTGAGCAGGCTAGCTTTATACAGACGGTGATGTACACGATTCCCGATAGCGCACCTGTGGTCTATTTGTTTTACTTTCCGATTGTGCAATATGGCCATGAAATTGAAGCTCGAGCTTCATCCACGTTTTTGTGTTTAAGGAACACCTCATCTTGCCCAATACCATGAGTAAGTGCCCAATTCATCTTGACCTATACCGTGAGGGTGTAAGTGAAATCCAGTAATTCTTCCCATATAAATCACCACTAGGCTTTGATGCCTGGGAGGCTGCGCTACTTGGCGCAAGCTTGTTCTACGATAGGGAGCTGAGGAGTCATGCTCGTACAGCCACCAATTTCTGGAGAGCCATGTATTGATGATCTAAGATTGACTTACTGAGATTCAGCAGAGGCATTCACAGTGATATTTCTTTTCGTTCCTTCGCGTGCCTGTGAGATTAAATGGCATAATACGTCGAATCATCTTTGGTGACATGGCAGTGCCGCCTACGTAGCTGTCTCATTTGGTAGTATTCTATGCACCTTGTTGTACAGAGCAGATCTGCTTGTTGTAGATCAAGACTCCGCCAACGCAGAATTTCTTGTACTTTCGTACGCACTTACGAGGGTAGTTGTCCTTATACGCATTGTTGACCCATAGCATGCACTCTGAAAAAAAAAGAAGGTACTTAATTAGCATAAATTGTGACACGCTCAACGAAAGAAGGAAGCAGACACCTAGAACTTGACATTACTTTCATGTGTTTCACACTGTACATTTCCTAAGATCTACTGCTTCATTATGAGTGCATCGATACTGCTAATTGGTCTCCATTGCAGAAGGTGAGAAAAGCATGGAGGGAAAACAGGGTTAAAAACGTATATGTCAGAGCCTGATGAGATAACGTTTGTTCACAGTAAGCTTGTGAAACGGCTTTTGCGGGAGCGTGGTCATCCAATCCATCAGACAAGTGCAGTACACTTGCATGAAATGACCTGATGTCAAATCACGACTATTGCCTTAAGAGCAACACAGAGGCTACTACTCGCTTCGCGAGTAACGGAGATTACTATCTTGTGCCTGTGACATTAGCTCGATTTGTTTTGTTGCTAACCCACAGGGGATAGCACTTGCACCAGTCGCATATGCCTGTTCACCTGATTCTGTACTATTAGCTAATAAATATAAAAGCTGTGACTAATAATATGCCCGCCTAACTGCTGCTATTATTTTAGGGGTTTTAGTCGTACATCACGTGCGTCAATTTGAGGCACTCGCGTATTTTTATGTGAATCACGCTTAAGCACGAAAATATACAAATATGGTTCATTTTAAAGAAATACCGCGAAATTGCACTAGATAGATGTGATGTATTGAAGTCAGCAAAGGGAGCAGCAAAACGAATATTTTAAACTTCTTTACGGCCACCGAGATCTCCACTTTTCAGAATGAAGCACTTCCTGTAGTCAGTGTAATAACGGTTGCTTTAAGAGAATTTTCAGGATCTGAAAAATAAATAGCGCATTACAGCAAAAGATATATAAAACGTAGTGCAGAGATTGTTCCCATGTAATTTTAGATGAATATTTAAATCTTTTCTAGCTCTAAATAACAATTCGACAGATCTAGGGCCTTGTGGAAATCGGTTTTATGCGAAGCAGTCAGTGAGTAATCTTTCTGTGCTGCACTTTTTGGCTTTCAGCCAAAAATTATGACGTGCACCGACGTGTCTATAAACGCGATAACATTAAAGAGCTTATTTTGCAGAAATGCCGGTGTCGGTGTTAGTGAGGGCGCCGGCAATGGAGTCTGTCGCTGTGAGCGAAAAATAGTCAGTTTTTTTTCGTGACCAAAAAACTGAGAAATTTGCCAATAAAAATTATAGGTACTATTAGTTAAGAGTGAAGATCAAGCCCAGGCCGCTTGCTTGGCAAGCGGGTTGTTCTACAAAAAGCCAGGCCTCTTCTTGAATTGACAGTGAAAATAACTTCATCTGCTTCGAAATGCGGGGAATATAGCTTCCATGGTTTCCGAACACATCAATCCTGCATACAAACCTCAAATTGCAACATGTACTCTCACAGTAACGCTTCGTTGTACAAGCGTACATTTGCCATCGTGCGTCAGAACGTGCAGTTAGGATAACTTCACATGGGGCCAGGCGGAAGGGGCACGGACTCCGTGTGCCACCTTATGGCTACGCCGCAGTGACTTCGTGGTTCAAAGTCGGCTACCCATTATAAAATGCGCACACGTTACTTCCAGTATTTCACGAAGACCACTTAGTCGGTGGACACCAAGTTCAAAAACATTTCACGCGCATGAACTAGGTCGTGGTTTGAAGTAGGCCACCCGTTGCACAGAATGCAGCCTTATGCGGAAACATTCATGGCCTGGGATCGCCAAAGCGTCTCGGTGTAACGGTGAATCATAGTCCTACAATAGTCAAGAGGGAGGTGACCCCCGTCCAGCATTGACCCAGTGCCCCAACAGGCCTTGGTTGACCGAGCCCAGACGGCAGCAAGAGCTTATGATCTTCCAGACTAGAAGGACCAACCTCTAATGACCTATTATTAGCAATAAAGGTTGTTTGATTCTTTCTCCGAGACAAAGCTCTTTCACGTTTGCCAATTACATAGCAGAAAGGCACAATTTGAACTTCTCGATGAACAAAATTCATTAAAAACATTGTAATAAGTAGTTAAAATACGCAATATAGAGAGACGACATCGCTTTCGTATTTAACTCCTTTATGTTTTTTTTTACAGTGTGCTGGCTGAGAGCACATCGTCGGCTTCCCGGGCATGTTAGCTGCACTGGCGTGTAAGGTGAATCTTATGGTGGGACGCAACGTCAGTAATCAAGCTAGAGCACAGATGTGAGGTCACAACGAAGTTAACTCAAAGATGCGACTACTTGAATATGATAGTCAGCTTTTGTGAGCGTACTCCTCCTGCGTTGAGCAAAGCTTGAGCGTAACTGGCACAATCATAGGAATAGAAATGCATTGTGAGGCTGCTACAGAAGTAGAATTCACACTAGAATCACAATTACTCGATTCGATGCCACCGTCACTGCAGTCCATACTGGCGTTCCGAAAATAAAGTGCCAGTCTGCAACAACAACTCTCGTCACACCAACGTGACGCCTTCATAGAGTCTTCTTCCTCAGCAGTGTCAAAAAATGGCTAGGCAGTGTGGTAGAATATTTGACTGCCACAAGGAATGCTTGGTTTGGTTTCTTGCGGAGATTTTGATAATTATTTTTTTGCACTCACCGAGTAAATATTGCTGATGTATGTATTTTACGCACTCGCATTTATTTCCCGATGTCCGCTGTCAGCGTTTCTTGTAAAATATGAACTGCGAACCCATATACCACGGCCATACGTATGTAGAGGAAGGGATTTGATGACGTGCACGACAGGAGCGCACGAAAGGAGTAAAGCTTATTTGTCCCACCTACACAAATTTTCGTTTACACTAAGCTGTGGAGGTGATCCCGAGACCAGACAAACAGACAGACAGACAGACAGACAGACAGACAGACAGACAGACAGACAGACAGACAGACAGACTGACTGACTGACTGACGGACGGACGGACGGACGGACGGACGGATGGACTTACAGACAAACAGACAAACAGGCAGACAGACAGACGGGCAGACGGACGGACGGACAGACAGACAGACAGACAGACGGACGGACGGGCGGACGGACGGACGAATAAACAGGCAGACGGACGTACGAATGGACGGACGGATGGACGAATGGACGGACGGATGGACAGACAGATATAATCAACTTTTGTTCACTAAGAAAGATTTCGTATTGGCAATGGAACTAACATGAACCGAGCAGCCAAATAGCACTCGCATGAGAACTTCTCATCGTGCTGTGTACACAGACAGATATGCTGTGCGTAGTACCACAGAAGTGGCTGCTAAGCATGCTAGTATTTATACGTATAGTGATCAGTGGGACGATAGTACCCCAATATTTGGCACATACCCGGATTTGCTCTGTGTAATACAGTCATTGTATAGCGTGTATACCATTGACCGTGTATGTGTGCCAAGGTCATTGAATCCACAGCAGCGCAGCAATGATTGTGGGCCTGTCGGATAAACAAAACGTGGGGGGATTGATTGCGCCTGCTGTGGCCAAATTTCATATGGAGGTGATATGCCGGGGGCGCGTATATTGTGTGATATCAGTGCATGGTAAAGAACACCAGGCAATTTCCGGAGCTTGCCACCATGGTGTCTCTCTTAATCATACGGTGGATTGGGCTTTAAAAGCAGAGATAATACTTTAACACAATTTTGGTTTTTCTGTCACGGTCAGGCGTGACATTACTGCTTTAACGTTCTTCTTTTATTCTACTAAGCTTGTTATTTCTATTTAGCAAAATCTTTCCGTTTACCATCATTTTTTGATAGGTGAACGCCATTTCTAACTCCACTGAAATCATCAATGAACGCATAGTGTGCGCATGTCAGAATAGTAGAGGTTTTAAAGTGACCTGTCAATAGAAACTTCATAAATTGGAAACCGAGGCTCCAAATAAATATCTGTATTTCTTTAAATTACAGTTGTTATCAAAAAAGGTTGTCGTGATATGGGACAATTTATTTATTTACTCTCATGTGATATAACTCGGGCGACAAAAAGTTGTGCAAATGCAAAACATTGATACAAGTAATGAAATAACACGTAAATGCTACACAATCCTGCATTATTAGGCTTCTTGTATATAATCAAAGCAAGTCAAAGCTTATTACGCTTCACTGGATTGTTTCGAACATTTTTCTGAAGCTGAAGAACTTGACCGACATCTAATGTCTCATCAAAGTGTCATATCTTATCTTCCTGTCTTTCTTGCGACCATCCTATCTAGCAGGTGAACATCTAGCAGCAGTTGGGGAACGTTTGAACTTTCTGTCGGGTAGTTAAGGGGTGGAACTCGAAAACCTGTGCGCACTAAAACCGCAACGACATATCTTACAGTGCCCTGAATATGTGTTTTGTGCAATTATTTTTTCTTGAAGATCATCATAGTTTGGCCGAACAGGGGAATGCTGCAATGACAGTATAAAATAGCAGAAATTGAATGTTCGCAAAATCAGTATCAGGGCGCCCAGAAATTTTATTTTAGGCACTATGGTTCCGCATGTCTGTTCGGTTTTTTTTTTAAATAAGGTCGTTTTTTTTTCAAAATATAACTTTCCTCGTGCAATACGGGACCTCGTGACACTCTGTCACATTGTCATGGTGTCTCTACGTCGACGAAGGCAGCAGTCTTCGTTGAAGGTGGCAAACTCCTTACGCCATGGCCTGTGCGTCCCATTTTTATAGTATGTAGTGGTAGGCAGCTCCCGCTTAGTCTTTAAAATCACCGCGGCATGGCGGTACTTGTATATGATGAATATATATTGCCGCGCTCGAAATAGACAGGCAACGAAGACGACTTGCGCATTAACAGTCTCAGGAAAAAGAGACACTGAAAAAGACGATGTGCTTTTGCTTATGTCCTTTGCTTTTGGCTCCGGCATAAAAACACATGCCGTTGGTTCTCGGACTGAACGTCTTAGTGATCTGTTTACGTTAAACTGCGACACTGGTGGAGGTTGCTGTTACTGCAAGTCTGCCGATGCTCTACACTCCATCTGGGAGCCGTTCATAAAGTCCAGACATGCAGCCACCTGTTACGACACCGGTGTACCACTTGAGTCGGCAGTTGGTAGGCCTCTCTCCTGAGCTGACCTCCTGGACGAAAATTTTACCAGGCATTTCGTACCTCTGCCAATGGCCTTCGCCAGCCAGCCACGAGTGGTCCGAAGGATACAAGGCAGCCCCATTTTCAATCCAACCCATGTAACACTTCTCAGCCACTTGTACACGATCGCTTCAGTGGTGCCCCACATGACGATGCTGAAGATTGGCTTGACAATTACGAACGCCTTGCTGACACCAACCAGTGAATATGCTCAACAAAAGTTCGCCCGCACGTACTTCACTCTCGATTACAGTGCTCACACGTGGCTTGAGAATCGAGAAGGCCGAATATCGACATGGGATGAGTTTTGTCAGCAGCTGATTGACATCTTTGCTAGCGTCGACCGTCGATAGCGGGCTCAGCAGTTGCTCGAGTCAAGACTTCAAAAACCTAACGAAACTGAGGCAAGGTTTGCTGAAGACGTGACGCGCCTGTGTCGTCGGGCTGATCCCAATATGTCCGAGAAAAAGAAGTTGCACTACCTTATGCGCAGCGTGAAGGAACAACTGTTCGCCGGACTTGTGCGCAATGCCCCAACTACCGTGGCCGATTTTATAAGAGAATCCACTGCCATTGAGCGTGCTCTGCACCAAATATCGAGGCAGTATGATCGCTCGTCCACAACCACCCGAATCAACGCCGATTCAGTTACTCTGGACAATCAGGGCTCCCTACGTGACCTGATCAGAGATATTGTTTGAGAAGAAATTTCGAAGCTTTGGACTCCTCTAGTGAATATGCCAGTGACTTCCATTGCCGCAGTCGTTTGTGACGAACTTGGCATGCTTTTTCAGCCGCTGATCTCGGCGCGAGCAGCGTCAAATGAGTTACGCCGACGCTCTCCACCGTCCACCACCTGTCCCGCCTATTACGTCATACTACCAGCCGCCTACAGCCACCACCTTCGTCGCAACCTTTGCAGGAGGCTTTCAGACATCGACCCGTGTCTACTATATTTTCATGCCACCAGCCACCACTTTCCGCGCTTTACTCACCACCGCAAGAGGACATGAGACGCCCACAATTTCGCAGAATGGACGCTTGGGGCACTGTCGATCGGCGCCCCGCTTTGCTTTAACTGTGGTGGCGCCGGCCATGTAGCTCGCTATTGTTGGTTCCGCGACACATCGCTTCACCCGTCTCGGCCAGGGTACGACGGCCGCCGAGCCAACGCCGACTACATTGTTCGTCATGACGACCCTGATTTTCCAGGACCTCCAAAAACGTGTCCCTCCTAGCACGAGTCACTTTCCGATTGCCCCTCCAACTCCGCCCACAGGCCACGCTGTCCATCTCTTGCTCGGACATCGTCACTGAATCGACGTACTTCTGCTGACCTTCAGAGAACAAGGTCGCTTAGCCCCTACGGGGAAACTTAAGGCGGCAACCTCTCGGGGTAAGGTCGATGCCCAACCACAAGACGATAAAAGGTGCCCAGTACTGCCACTACAGAATGACTCAACACCGACGAATATTAACAATGACGAAATGGTGAGCGCCCACCTCAATGTAATTATTGATGGAGAGCAAGTGACGGCCTTAGTCAATACGGGTGCTGATTTTTCCACATTGTCACAAGCTGGCCAGTCGTCTTAGAAAAGTAAAAACGCCGTGGACAGGACCACATATAAGAAGAGCGGGTGGTCGATTGCTGCTCCCTACTGCGAGATGCACAGCAAGAATTTGCATAGGAGACTCTTCTTTCGTCGCGACTTTCATCGTTCTCCTAGAGGGCTGCAGAGATTCGATCATAGGAATGGACTTTCTCAGGGAACATGGCGCAATAATCAATCTCCTAGACCGCGTGGTTTCGCTTCACGAGAGTGGTCGTCTGATTGATTCTTTATCACCGGACAACAAATCATTTCGTCTCAAACACCACAATATAGCTGTGCCGCCTCGATTATGTATCCTCGTTTCAGTAGCATGTGACGTACCGTTCGACGGTGAAAGAATCACCGACCAACTAACCTCGCGGCTTTTCAACTCACGGGATTTCAGAGCATGTGGAATAGTCAATGTCACCAACGGCTGAACGAACTTGCTGTTGACCAATTTCACCTCCGAGCGATTGCACCCTCCGAAAGGCACAACTTTGGCATATTTCGATGAGATAGCTGATGTTTGTGACTGCTTCTCAGCACTCGAAGCGACGCCTGCACAAGACCCACATGACCTAGCACGTAACCTTGACGTCAGCCCTATTTTACCTCAGCAACAGCGGGAACGCCTGTTTTGGCTGCTAGCCGAGTTCCACGACTGTTTTGCTTCGAGCTCGAAAGTTTGCCTGACGTTCTTGAACAAGCACCGAATAATCACAGAGAAAACGGCTAGACGAATTCATCAAAATTCGTACCGTGTGGCTTCAAAACAATGAAAAGCGATAGAACAGCAGATAACAAAAGTGCTTGAAGACGACGTGAATCAACCGACGAAAAGCCCTTGGGCGTCACCTGTTTTTCTAGTCAAGAAAAAGGACGGCAGCCTGCGTTTTTGTGTGGACTATCGAAAGCTAAATCAGGTTACAAAAAAAGACGTGCAACCGCCTCCCCGCATAGATGATTCGATCGACAGGCTTCGAAACGCACGTTACTTCGCTTCCATGGACCTAAAGACTGGATGTTTGCAAATGGAAGTCGACCCCAGGGATCGTGAAAAAACCACTTTCGTGACGCCGGACGGACTGTACGAATTTAAGGTCTTAACATTTGACTTGTGCTCCGCACCTGCTACTTATCAGTGTCTTATGGATACCATGCTCTCTGGGCTTAAATAGAGAACCTGCTTAGTATAACTTGACGACGTCATTGTATTTTCTACAACGCTTGACGAACACTTTGAACGATTGCAGGGGGCCTTGCAGGCCATACGGGCCACAGGCCTGACGCTCAAGCCGGAGAAGTGTCACTTCTGCTTTGAGGAAATACAGTTTCTTGGTCATGCCCCGCCACGGTGGTCTAGTGGCTAAGGTACTCGGCAGCTGACCCGCAGGTCGCGGGTTCGAATCCCGGCTGCAGCGTCTGCATTTCCGATGGAGGCGGAAATGTTCTAGGCCCGTGTGTTCAGATTTGGGTGCACGTTAAAGAAACCCAGGGGGTCAAAATTTCCGGAGCCCTCCACTACGACGTCTGTCATAATCATATGGTGGTTTTGGGACGTTAAGCCCTACAAGTCAATCAATCAGTTTCTTGGCCATGTCTTCAGTTACACAAGAGTTCGTCCAGACCCCGAGAAAGTTGCCGCCGTAACATTTTCAACACCATCAGATAAAAAGGCATTCAGGCGTTTTCTGGGTCTCTGTACATATTATCAGTGGTTTATTCCAGTTTCGCGCGCATTGCGTCGCCTTTAACTCGTCTCACGAGGGTTGACGTTGCACTTGTTTGGGCAACAAACAGGAAGCTGCTTTTAATGACTTGCGGCCACGTGCACACATAACCCCCGTGCTTGCCCATTTTAAAAGGGCAGCCCCTACAGTGCCCCAAATATGCCAGCAAGTTTGGCCTCAAAGCTGTGCTTGTGCAGTGCCAGGACTACGAGGAAAGACTGTTCGCTTACACAAGCAGAACTCTGTCACGCACAGAAGCAGATTACTCGACCACTGGAAAGGAAAAGAATGCCTCGCCGTGGTGTGGGCAGTTACGAAATTTCGCTCACACTTGTACGGCCGCCCATTCAAGGTTATCAGTGACCATCATTCGTTGGGTTGGTTGACAACTCTGAAAGAACCTTCCGGGCGATTGGCACGTTCGAGCCTTAGACAACAAGAATTTGATGAAACGATGGTGTACAAGTCGCGAAAACGACACACGGGCACCGACTGCCTGTCTCGATCACAAATAAAGTCGGCTGATTTCCTTGAGAAAGATGAAGCGTTCGTCGGAATACTCGACCCGTCAACCATCGCAAATCACCAGCATGACGACCTTGAGCTACATGGCTCGATTACTTATTTAGAAGGACGAAGTCTGAACGCGCCCAAAGCATTTGCAAGAGGACGATTGTCGTTCTGTCTGCGAAACAATGTCCTTTACAAATGAACTTCTCGCCAGACGGGTCCACCTACCTACTTGTAGTCCCTACCACTCTTCATTCCGAGGTGTTGCAAGCGTGCCACAACGGGGTCACATCTGGACATTTAGGCTACACGCGCACACTGGGCAGAGTTCGAGAGAGATATCCATGGCCTAGAATCACCGCTGCCGTGAAGCACCATGTTCGAACCTGCCTCGATTGACAGCGGCGCAAGTTACCCCCGACGAAACCAGCCAGTTTGCTACACCCTGTCCAGATCTCAACAACACCGTTTGACCAGATTGGAATGAACCTTTTGGGCCCACTTCCCACCTCTATTGCTGGTGACAACTAGGTTATAGTGGCGACCGGCTACCTTACTCGCTACGCCGAGACAAAAGCCATCCAGAGAGGCACAGCTGAAGAGGTGGCCTGATTTTTCATAGAGAACATTCTGCTGAGACACGGTGCGCCGTAAATTGTTATAACAGATCGCGGAACCCCATTCATGGCCGCGCTTTTAGATCACGTCAAGACGCTCAGTGATACTATTCATCGTAAGTCGACAGGCTACCATCCACAAACGAACGGGCTGACCGAGCGGCTCAACAAAACTCTGGAAGACATGCTTTCAGTGTATGCGGACATCGAGCACAAAAACTGGGACGAGATTCTCCCTTAAATAACATTTGCATACAATACTGCTAAACAAGAAACCACACGGATGACCCCATTCAGCCTTGTTCTTGGTCGAGAAGTATGGACGATGTTGCACGCGATGCTGCAACACGAATGCGATCACAACAAAACAAGTGCTGACGCGTTCACTCAACGCGCAGAGGAAGCCAGGCAGCTCACACGTCTCCGAATATACCAACAGCCAGAGTACGACGCAGGTCGCTATCACCTACGTCATACACCTGTAACGTACAAAACTGGGGACAGAGTATACGTGTGAACGCCTGTAAAAGATGGGGACTATCCAAAAAGTTGCTCAGAAGATACTTCGGACCTTATCGAGTGCTGCGACGACTGAGTGACGTTACCAACGAAGTCGACCCAGATAGTCCAAACTGTACAAGGCGTCGCAAGCACCGACCTGAACTTGTGCACGTAGTACGCATTAAGCCATTCGTCAGCGAGTGACTCTGCGAAGCACCGTCGCTTATACAAAGTGACTTTATGCGCGAATGACAGGCTCAGCTATAGGATCGGGACGATACTCTTTTAAAGGGATGCAAATGCCGCGCTCGAAATAGACAGGGAACGAAGAATTTGCGCGCCAACGATCTCGTGAAAAAGGACACTGAATAATACCACGTGCTTTTGTTGATGTCTTTTGCTCTTGGCTCCGGCATAAAAACACACGCCGTCAGTTCCTGGACTTAACGTCTCGGTGATCTGCTTACGGTGAACCACGACAATATGATGAAGGGATGCGACAAGGCTGTACTTCTAGTGCTCAGTAGACGAACGAATGAATGTTCGGATGGACGGACGAATGGTCGGACGAATGGACGGATGAACAGACAGACATACGCACAGATGGACGAACAGACAGACAGATGATCGGACGTACGGATGAACGCGTGGACGGACATAGAGGCTGACTGATGGATGAATGAAAGGACAGATGGACAAACAGCCGCAAGGATAGATGGACGCATGGACGGACGAAAGCAAGAAAGAACAGATGGATGGAAGCCTGGACGGACTGATGGACGCTTTGCCCCGCTCATGATTATTCACTCCGTGAATATGCCGCGTTTTTGTTTTTATTTGGACGAAGCTGTGCCCAAAACTGTGCCTCCACCACGGCGTCTCTCATAGTCATATGGTGGTTTTGGGACGTTCAACCCCACATATCGATCAATAAATGAAGTAGAAACATGATACTGTGTTCTTTTATTAGGCTGAAAAAGTAATAGGCGTGTGCGGCGATACCTATCGTCATTATCTGTCTTCTCTTATTTACGTGCAGCCAATATTCCTTTTGCGTAACTACTCAATGAATATTCAGTTGACATTGTGCCCTGTGTAGTTGTAGTTCCTCATCCTCTAATCTCTAGATATAACTGGTGCTGTTTTAAAGCAAGCATGAAGCAACAAGCCCAAATATTTATCTTGGCGAGGTCACAGCTTCTATGTAATGTGACTGCGTCAAGGCGCAAAAAAAAGAACTGCTTAAACCACTCCGTCTTTTCAGAACTCCGTTGTCAGAACCACATTTCGAAAGTTTAGTACGTGTGAATGAGGGCAGTGAGCTTAGTATGCCGCGTTCCGTTCTCCTAAGAGAGTACTGGCATGAGCGTTCTCAATTTTCAGTGGCTGATCTACAATGTGAATGAAGAAAGGAGTGTAAAAGCTTTGAGTAACCGGTATCCAATCACTTGCGTGGAAGAGAATTTAAAATAATCCGTCATACACCACCTCCCTAAAATAATATTTGTTTCTGGAAAGCGACTATACAACCAAATTGCGAAACGGATTATGTGAAAGCTTCAAAGCCTGTAGTTTTATGTTTTTGGCGAGTAGTTGAAATGAATTACCACTTGAACCAATGACAGTCACTTCATCAGGTGCTCCTCCTCTTGTCATGTTGTGGGTTATTGTCCTGTAATCAACAAACAATATTTTTGAGACACTTGGAATGATGAAGGACACACTACAAATCACAATTAATTTGCTGAAATGGACATGAAGCACAATCATGAAAGCGATAAGTTAGGGAAGATACAGTAGAATAAAAACTTTAAACAATGTTCGATAAAGCGAGACATACCAAGAAGAGAGGTAAGCCGCACAAGGTGACGGACACATGCCGGACGTCTAAACTCGATGGCCAGAGTCTCACTCCGAAACCAAGCATTCGCACCTCTCGAAGATCTACGGAAAGGTCGTCGTTTAGATTGTGTCTGCAATCCCTTCGTGTTTTTTCGCAGCCGCCGTTGGCTTTCCCGTTCCCTAGCTTATGGGTAACTGCTGTCTGCATCATTTTTAATAGAGCAGTCATGAGTATTCGGAATGGGCTATTTTCTGTAGCACATATTAGTTGTTGATGATGGTACCTTTTGGGTAGGCTGAAAAGATTTCGTTGCCGCACAACCGTTTGTTGGACCGACTGTCATTTTCTCTTATCTCAACGCGATAACGTTAAAGACCTCGTTTTTCGGAAACATCGGCGTCCGCGTTGGCATTACACGTCGTTGGTTAGCAGTGAAATATCATATTTCTGTCCATGACAGAAGAATCTAGAAAGGTGCCAATATATTGAAAAAGAGACACTTCCGGGTCCAAGTGAGGACCGATCCCAGGTCATTGCTAACTGCTAATTGCTAATTTGTTCAAATTGCTAATTTGCTGCCCACTTTCATGTATGGGGGAAGACAGTGTGGGTGCTGACACTGAGCGTGTCATTTTCATCTGTACATACAAACAGTTGTAATCATCATCATTGTTTGTCAGGCGGCCTGTCTCAGTTGGGCCTCGTGCGGTTGCATTAAAGTATGACCTTGCTACTTTCTTGTAGGACGTCGTCCCTTATTATTATAACCCTCACTATAAACCTGTTTGACTGTATTGGAGGATATGAAGACCCACACAATGGCTTCTATTTCGCCCTATCCAGAGTGAGGTATTTTTATTTCATACCTAAAAACGTCGATTTTCTCACACTATCTAATTCTCTCCCTTTCTCGGCTGCGCTTACCGTCCAGTGGTAACCACACAGTGGGTGTTACTGTCCACTTGTTACCGTATTTCGTATTCTCCACCGGCTACGTATTTTGTGAACACCCCAGATGCAATTTTTTGACTTCGATGTTACTTGGCTGCCTCAATTGCCTAGTTTTCTCCTGACCCACTCAGCCGCCTTCACTCGCTTGATGTACTGCTATCATTTTTTTGTTCCATCACTCGCTGCCTCGTACTGAACTTCTCGTCTTTGTTTTGCTTTTGTTTTTGCCTTAGTGTACCAGGCCCAAGTTTTAAAGATGACAGCACGCAGTGATTGCATGCATTTCACCTAAATGACATTGGCTGACTTCTTCACATTCTTTGGAAGTAGCTGCCGAATGCACTAGCCTATTTTTATTCGTTAGTAATAATTTTTTTTCTTCAATAGGCTGTCCTGTTGTATAGGTGTCCTAGCTATGCAAATACATGTTTAGACTCCAATGAATTGTTCCTAATTGTGTACACCTATGTTTTCACCATTATATTCAGCCCAATTTGTGCCTTGATCGTATTAACTTGTAGGACTGCTTTGTTACTCTCTCGGTATAAGTCCTGAATTGTAGTGTGTGTGGGGGGGGGATACTTTTTTACGCTTATTGATTTCGCTGGGTGCCGCCTGCGGAAAGCGCTCACGTCATTTCAGGTTTTACAGTACACAATACAATCAACACCTGCGGACAAGGGAGGAAACCTGGTCTTGTTGGTAAGACGTTAGGCAACATTCAACGTAGAGAAACAGAAGGAGAAGAAGGGTTGGAGACAAACGTCAACCAAAGCATCATACATAACGTAGGGATGCTCACACGCTACGCCCACATGTCATGCGTAGTCAAGGACATGCTTTGTCATTCTCATTTTTGCAAGAGATGCACAGAGAAAGGGTTTTTTTTCGATCATGATCTGTCGCGCGAGATATGCGACGCAGATCTCCGAACTACTGCTTGTTCGATAATTCCAATGGATGTTTCATGAAACTACAATATATATATATATATATATATATATATATATGTGTGTGTGTGTGTGTGTGACGCTAGATGCGGGAGACGTGGCCTGGCTCATACGCCATGTTTATTTCTTTCTGACTTCTTCCTTCTCTGCCTCTACTACCCATCGCTTGATACGTCACACGATTCCCCCTCCCCCCGAAATAGGCATGGATTACGAACAAGAAAAAGTTAACAAGTAGAGGTTAAAAAGTTACAAATGTCAAAATGCACAATTGGTTTCAAAGCCCCGTGGTGTTCTGTAAACTCGCAAAACTTCGGGAAAGAGTGCAGCAGTCCGGTTAACGCAAGAGTTCTGGTGGGCGAGGCTGATGGTTGCGTCCTGGATAACACAAGAATGCTTCGGACGTGGAGATAGCGGAAATCGCAGCCGGCATTCTTGGGAAGAACAAACGAGGTTCGAACACCTTGCAGAATGGACAGTTCAGATATCGTAGGCATCGAATTCTTCGTCGTGGCACAGGTCGTGCAGGCAGCTTGCGTGCGCAATGATCGAGGTTGATTGGGCGCTGCCTGTGTTTCTGCCGAGTACAAGGGGTGCTTTTGTGGCTTTTGGAAATTTTTCTATGGCGATGTCGCAGATGGTTTGATGGAAGACACATTCTTGATCTTTGGTGGAGAATGTATTCACCACGATGGGCTTTTTTGCAATGTTCTTCAAGCCTTAAGAGTGCACTCGATGAAGTTTTGTTTCGCCGTTGACAATGTTGAAGTATGCGTTGACGTTGTAATTTCTTCGTTTCGTCAACTTGCTTGTGGTGTGGCATTGATCGTGTTGCGCCAGGATCTTTAGCGAGTCCTCCGCAGGCTTCTACGACGCCAACCAATGCAACTGTTTCCGGCGCAAGATAATGTGGCGGGTTTGATGCACTTGAATCTTCTGTATTTATAAACCGTTCATTGTTGGTTGTTGCCTGAAGCGTACTTATGTCATCAGAAGTCGCACCTGTGGTTTTGTTTTCATTATAGGCAGTGAGGTTGTATACTAGATTCACGTCGCTTCGATCTTTTGATTGATGAACATTCGACGCTTCTGCAGAACACTTTTCTTCACAAGATGCTGATTGCGAATGCTTCTATCTCTGTAGAACTGCTGAACAGAATACTTTGAACAAATGAGATTCCTGTGAACATTCGTTGTCTGGGTTGGTTTCGTGCGGATTTACTAGTCATGCGTAAATGCTACGATCTTGTGAGGTGCTTCATCAGGTTTATCAGTAATGTTGATGACAGGAGATGGAACTGCTGAGCTGAATACTTTGAACGAATGATGTTTCTGTGAACATTCGTTGCCTGGTTTGGTTTCATGTGGATTCACTAACTCGTCGTGCGTAAATGCCGTCACGCGTCCGAAGCCGTGTAGGCCATGTGTGCGACACGAAGCATCAAGTGATTCGGGTTGTTCAGTAATACCTGAAGTATTATGGTGCCGTAAATACATTGGAAATGCCGATTTATTTGCCCGTGAAAAATCCAACGGTAAGTCCGGTCTTTTGGCAAAGTGGTCTACATTCCTATCGGCATACGGTGGCATTACCTTCGCTGCTGCGACGTGCAAGTCCCTAGTTGGTGTTGTAATGCGTGAAGTGTATTTGGACGGGTCATACGATGGTACAATGGTGGAATATTTACTCTGAAGTCTTGTTTGGGAAATACGCTTACTGCGGGAAGACTTCGCGTAACTGTGATGGGTCAGTTGAAAAGCCTTCCGCTGATGACGTATGAACAGGTCTTCATCGTATTCTTTGAAACGGGTAATCATCTCTTCCCTGATCTTTTGCCATGATTCGTCGTTTTCGAATATGTGTGTCAGGTAAAACTTGAATGCCTCACCGGAGATGTAGTCGGTGAAGTTGATGATCATCTCCCGTTCCGACCAGGATGCAGTGGCGGCGTGGACCTCGAATAGGTTGAACCAGTCCTGTACGGGTCCGTCGTCCGCTGATCCGGTGTACTTGGGGATGTCGAGCTCAGTCGATGGTTCTGTCATGGTGCCGGTAACTGAATGCGCCTGAGATCACCTCTTCTGTGGTCGATATTCAGTTGAGGCGTACTGCAGGTGGCTTCGTGAATGATGTGAGGTTGATGAGTGGTGGCCAGGTCTTCATCCCGCCGACTTGTGTGACGCTATGATGAATGGGCGACGTGGCCTGGCTCATACGCCATGTTTATTTCGTTCTGACTTCTTCCTTCTCTGCCTCTACTACCCATCGCTTGATACGTCATATATATATATATATATATATATATATATATGGGATCTAACAGACAATAATGCCAAGGCATGTACAGGGAAGTTATTAGAACCAATGGAATGTAAATAGGAAGAAAGAAGAAAGAAAAGTGGATGAAAAAATAACCAGCTGTGAGCAGGCATCGAACCTACGACCTTTGAATAACGCGTTCGATGCTCTAACCACTGAGATATCACAGCGGCCTTCCCTCCATCCACTTTTTTGGGTTTATATGTGAATTTAGAAGTAGGAGTGACAGTCAGCGCCATCTATAAGCCAAACGACGAGTGTGAAAACACTCTACTGCGCATGTTTGGCGTCACGTAGCACGTGAACTTATTATGAGCGAGCAGCTGATTAATTGTCCCTCCTATACAACCTAAACACACAAAGTCTGCCAGTACGAGACCCTCGTTCAATGACATAAGGGAAAGAAGTGTATACCTAAGGGCTCGTTTTTCCGTGTTTTAACACAATATTAATGAGATCTAACAGACAGTAATGCCAAGCAATGTACAGGGGAAGTTATTAGAACCAATGGAATGTAAATAGGAAGAAAGAAGAAAAACTGGTTATTTTTTCATCCACTTTTCTTTCTTCTTTCTTTCTATTTACATTCCATTGGTTCTAATTACTTCCCCTGTACATTCCTTGGCATTACTGTCTGTTAGATCTCATTAATATTGTGTTAAAACACGGAAAAACGAGCCCTTAGGTATACACTTATTCCCTTATTTAATTGAACGAGGGTCTCGTACTGGCAGACTTTGTGTGTTTAGGTTGTATAGGAGGGACAATTAATCAGCTGCTCGCTCATAATAAGTTCACGTGCTACGTGACGCCAAACATGCGCAGAAGAGTGTTTTCACACTCGTCGTTTGGCTTATAGATGGCACTGACTGTCACTCCTACTTCTAAATTCACATATAAACCCAAAAAAGGGGATGGAGGGAAGGCCGCTGTGATAGCTCAGTGGTTAGAGCATCGAAAGCGTTATTCGAAGGTCGTAGGTTCGATTCCTGCTCACGGCTGGTTATTTTTCATCCACTTTTCTTCTTCTTTCTTCCTATTTACATTCCATTGGTTCTAATAACTTCCCGTGTACATTCGCTTGCATTACTGTCTGTTAGATCTCATTATTATTGTGTTAAAACACGGAAAAACGAGCCCTTAGGTATACACTTCTTTCCCTTACATATATATATATATATATATATCAGAAAAGAAATTCTGTGGGTCCAGTGCAAATATAATTAGGAATAAAGGAACACACTTACGAAATTGTGGTAATTGTTTACTCTACGTTTCGGCCGTGGCATGGCCTTCGTCAGGATTAAACAATCGCGGCCTTCGCACGGCCGTGATTGAATTGCACGGCCTTCGTCAGGTTAATCCTGACAAAGGCTGTGCCACGGCCGAAACGTAGAGTAAACAATTATCAATTTTTCGTAAGTGTGCTCCTTTATTCCTTATTATATTTGCACCGGACCCACATAATTTATTTTCTGAAATATATACAGAAATGTACCGAATCAGGCACATTTCTCGCCATTGCAGAAGTCGCTGGGGTCCTCCTCCACAAGCCTCATCTCGTCTCTTCCATACTCGTCCTGCCTATCGCTATGAGACCAGCTGTAACCATTTTGCCCAGGAGCCTCCATCTGAACACCACAACTCCTGCTCTCCATCCCCCCAACGTCGCCAGTCGCGTTCTCCACAGCCTCACCGACCATCTTCCCCCGTCTTTCCACGAGATTACCCGACAAAAACTAGGTGTTGCAGCCCCCGGTAGTGGCACTGAATTGCTAGGACTGACAGAAAACCGTCTCTTGACAATACAGACAAAATGGTACTTTATAGGCCTACAAGTAGACAATGTACATGTCGCTGCTCTTGTCTACACCGGCGCTCAACTTTTCGTGATGATGAGTGATTTTCGCCGCAAGCTCAAGAAGGTTCTCACACGTGCAACCACTAAGTTCATACATATGCGGATGACGGAACAGCATCTATGGTTTGAATGTGCTCCACTCGTGTAAGCATTGCGGATGGACACACAGTTGTTCTCTTCACCGTCCTTGATAAATGCCTCACGACGTAATTTTAGGCCTCAAGTTCCTGTCCGTACAATCTGCCTTCATTGACTGTTCGACCAGTACGCTCAGTCTACACTTTCCTGCAACAGAACCTCTTGCACAATGGCCGAGTCGCCTCTGCACAACTGGATATGCGTGCCTTCCTCCTCAGACACTGACTTACGTAGAGCTCTTCCCAGTACAACCAGTTCCCGATGGTGACTATGTTCTGACCCCTATCACCAGTGTCCTCATAAACCACGGCATTACATGAACACACACCATTCTGTGCATCGCAGGAAGTTCTACTGGCCTCGCAGTTGTCAACTTTAGCTTGACACCTCAAATGTTGCCACAAGGGATATTTTTGGCGTAAATCCGCACCTTAGAAGACAATGCGGTATATGTTTCCACGATGGCCGCTTTTTTTTACCCCCATGCTCAACATCATTCTGACACTTGCTCCCACAGCGCTATTACGTCGATGATCGCTTCCAACTTAACGCCGCAGCAGACTGACGAGCTCCACAGGGTTCTGCTTTCCTACATCGACGTTTTTGACCTCAGCGGCTGTCCGTTGGGGTAAGCTGCAGGTATGACTCACCGCGTAAACACTTGTAATGAGCATCCTATTGATAACCGTCCATATTGGTTATCGGCGGCCGAGCGTCACATTATCCAAAGTGAGGTCGACAAAATGCTCGCCAAAGACATCATTGAGCCATCCTGCAGTCCTTGGGCTTCTGCAGTAGTGCTGCTCCACAAGAAAGACGGTGCATGGCATTTATGCGTTGATTATCGACACCTGAACAAAATTACCACAAGAAGACGTGTACCCTCTGCCACGAATAGATGATGCACTTGATTGCCTCTATGGGTTCCAATATTTTTGCTCCATAGACCTATGCTCCGGCTATTGGCAGATAAAGGTAAATGAAATGGACCTCGAAAACACGGCATTCATCCCCACCGATGACCTATATCAGTTCAAGATCATGCCCTTTGGCCTTTGTAACGCTCCAGCCACCCTCGAACGAATGATGGACTCGCTGCTCAATGCATTCAAATGAGCCACCTGTTTGTGCTACTTGGACGACGTCAACGTCTTTTCACCAACATTTGAACCTCATATAGAGCGCCTCTCAGCCATCTTAGGCATCTTCCGTCACGCTGGCCTGCAGCTCAACTCGTCCAGATGTCACTTTGGATGCCATAAAGTTACAGTACTTTGCCGTTTAGTAGACGCCAACTGTGTACAGCCAGACCAAGCAAAAATCAGCGCCGGCAAAAATTTTTCTGTACCGTGACCTGCGAAGAATGTACGCAGCTTTAACGGACTATGTTCCACCTTTTGAAGCTTCGTGAAAACTTTTGCACACATAGCGAGGCCGCTTACGCAGCTCCTCAAGAAAGACGTCTCGTTTTTACGAGGCTCCAAAGAAGCTTCTGCGTTCTCCACTCTCATCGCTCTTCTCACTACTCCTCCAATTCTGGCATACTTCAACCATGCTGCCCCTTCGGAAATCCGTACAGGTGCAAGTGGACATGGTATTGTTGCAGTACTGGCTCAGAAACAACATGGTCATGATTGCGTTATTGCATATGCCAGCCGTCTCCTATCTGCCCATGAACGTAACTATTCGTTCACAGAGCGTGAGTGCTTGGCTCTTGTATGGGTGGTGGTGAAATGCCGACCTTACCTAAACGAACGCCTATTTTCGGTAGTTACCAACACCACGCGCTCTTCTGGCTCAATTCTCTGAAAGATTCATCAGGCCGCCTTGGTCGCTGGGCTTTGCGCCTGCAAGAGTTTTCCTATTCGGCGGTCTAAAAATATGGCCGCCTACACCATGGTGCCGGTTGCCTCCTCCGGTACGCGGTCGATGATCCTGAGAACACTGACGAGCCCACGGAGCACTCCATCTTGTTAGTGTCCGACTTTCTTAACATTGGGGAAAACCACAAGCACAATCCAGTGCTGCTTGACATCATCAGCCGTGCGGAATCTTCCCCAAATGATGCTTCCATCCACTACTTTGTTATTCAAAATGGTGTGCTATACCGCAGCAATTTCCGACCAGACAGGCCTAACCTTCTGATGGTTGTGCCTAAGCACTTGCGCTGCTGTGTTCTCACCAAATTCACGACGCTCCCACGGCTGCACACCCTGGCGTATCCCGCACGTACGAGCGCGTCCGGCGCCGTTTCTTCCGGCCAGGCCTTGCTCGCTCAGTACGCCGATACGTCACGACCTGTGACCTATACGAACGTGGTAAAACACCATCGATACCACCCGCTGGCCATCTTCAACCAATCGACATACCCTCGGAACTATTTTGCCGTGTTGGGTTAGACCTGCTTGGTCCTTTTCCCTCATCAACATTGGGAAACAAAAGACAGCCGTGATTACAGACTGCGCTACACGCTGCGCTATTACGCGAGCTCTACCGACCAGCTGTGCAACCGACGTAGCTGACTTCTTGTTACGGGACGTTCTTTTGATTTACGGTGCTCCGAGACAACTCCTCACTGACCAAGGCCATACATTTCTATTCCAAGTTATCGCCGACATTCTGCGTTCTTCTTCCACGCAACACACACTGACAACAGCTTACCACCTTCAAACAAACGGCTTCACAGAACGATTTACCGTACTATAACAAATACGCTCGCTATGTACGTGTCGCCCGACACCGAGGCTGGATCCTTGCCTTACGCTACGCAACTTTCGCGTATAATTCATCCCGTCATGACACAGCGGACTTTTCGCTGTTCTGCTTATTGTATACGGAAGAGAGTCAACTTTACCACTAGACTTAGTCATCTCAGTTCACACCTCGTCAACAAGCGAGTATGCCCGTGACGCGATTGCGCTAGCCGATCATGCTCATCAGCTCGCTCGTACTCGGCTGATGGCATCGCAAACCAACCAATGCCGTCGGCACGATGCGAAACATGGAGACGTAAATTTCGCTTCCGGTATTCTCCTTTCACTCTGGTCCCGTTATTGTCGGCTGGCCCTATCGGAAATACTTTTCTCTCATTACACGGGACCCTACGCTATATTGCGTCAAGTAACACCTGTCACCTACGAGATCAGCCGCATCTATCCATCATCATCTGCTGTGTGGTCCAGTGATATTGTACTTGTCTCGCGGATCAAGCCCTACAAGAATGCGTCAAATAATGACCTTTAAAGCACCGGGACGGTGCCTCCACCACCGGGGGTCATGCTACGTGCCACTACCTGAAGATGAAGAAGACAAAGCATACAGACTGTCGTGCGCTAATCTCTGTGGCTAGCGCTGCTCACGTAACCAGCAGAAAATACATCTATGGCTACCCCTCCGAGTCGGTCTCTTTCTCGTAACAATATTATGAGGGACGCCGTATAGAGGGCTCCGTAAATATGGACCGCCTGCACCCAAATACCGACGTGCAGCTAAATGGGAGTGCACAAGCCTCTAGGATTTCGCCTTAATCTAAATAGGTCCGGCGTGTCCGTGACTAAATCCCATGACCTGCGGAGCAACAGTCGAGTGCTGTAACCACTACAATACAGTGACAAGTTGATGCGGTAAAATTGTAGTCGAGAGTTAATGTTGGTCGTTGATTTCCGTACAACAATTTCCACTAAGCATGTCGAATTGATCATGGCACGGTCAAGCCCACCTACACTGTAAACCAAATTACACCCATATAGGTATTTTATAACGTCTACAACTCACACCTCTACACCCCACGAAATGGGTGTAGCAAGCAGAACTACACCTATTACCGTGGGCGGATTTCCGAATTTACACCCTATGGCACAAACATTTTTAGGGTGTAAAAGCAAATGTACACCCAAATGGTCTTAAGAAGTGAGGGTGTAAAAGCGAACGTACACCCAAGTAATCTTAAGGGCGTAAGAGTGTAATATTGCTATGACACCTTAACATCCTTAAACACAAAAGTAGTGTAGGGGTGTAATTCGCCCAAACCGCAAAAAGGGTGTAGGGGTGTTCATGCTGAATAATGCCCCAACCCCCATGTTAATGGGTGTTGGGGCACGAAAAATACCATAATTCGAGTGTTACCCCTTTCCAGTAGACCCCTGTGAAAGCACGTGAAAGCTTACCCTTTACCATTCATGTGCAGATGTCCTATTGTAGTGGCTCCGGCCACAGTGTGGTAATCCTGGCCCTAGCCCAGCTTTTATGGTGCATATATGAAGCACGGCACATAAGGCTCTCACATATAACTTGTAATCCTAGCTGAATGCGAAGGCATCACTCAAAATGAGCTGTTCAAATAACACAACGTTCACAAAGTCATGTCATAGTGCAAAATGAAATCTTTATTTTATTAGACACAGAGCACATACAAGCTTCAGAGACAAATTGTACCTTAATCAAAAGCCCTTTTCAATTGTGCAGAGCAGAATGCCATATGCTACAAAAGAAGACCAGAAATCAGACGTCAATGGTACAGCATTGAGCTCTAACGACCAATGCATGCATATCAAAGTACAACAGAAGAGCCTTTATTTGCACTTAAAAATGAAGAACTAACTTTAACACGCTTCAATTCAGCACAAAAGCACAGTGCAGTGAAGCATACAAACAGCAGGAAGAGTAGTGTAATGAAACATGCCTTATTTCTCCAATATACTGAAATAATATATCAATGCGCACTACAATTGCCACATTGATACGCCACAGTTTGCATGTGTTGTGGCACGCCTTATGCATATTATGCAAGACTAGTGCTATTCTAATGAATGTAATGACAAAGCAGTCTTAAAATAGCATTTTCATTTCACAATAACCCTTGTGTGTTCAGACATTCAGAATATTGGAGAAAGAATAATACAGGAGTGAAAACAATAGGCAAAATTACAATAGCTCAACAGTGTCACTAGATACTCACCATGCAGAATAATTGATTTAAAGATGTAAATATCACGCGAATCACATAATATGTCCCCCTGAAACAATGCGATATCAAATAACATAAAATGGACAACCAAAAGCAGGGTGAAAGAGTAACCACACACAGCTAGCAAATGTGGAGCAGCCAAGCATCTGGAGCGATATTTTGGAGCATCATAACTTGCTTTTCGAAGGAGAAAATTCAAATTTGGAGCAGGTTTCAGGAAAAGCAAACGTAGCATTTTGGAGCCTGAAATTCCAAATTTACAGCATTGATTGATATGTGAAGTTTAACGTCCCAAAACCACCATATGGTTATGAAAACGTCGTAGTGGAGGGCTCCGGAAACTTTGACCACCTGAGGTTCTTTAACGTGCACCCAAATCTGAGCCCACGGGCCTACAGCGTTTCTGCCTCCATCGGAAGTGCAGCCACCGCAGCCGTGATTCGATCCCGCGACCTGCGGGTCAGCAGCTGAGAATCATGGCCCCTAGACCACCGCGGTTGGGGTCAAATTTACAGTAGTACAACAAATTAGACTGAATCACACAAAAGGAAAAAAATATATGTAGAAATTGTTTGACATCTGCTAATTCATTCAAAATACACGAGAGTGCAGCTATTTCAATAAAAGCACTCTTGAACTCCCCACAGAGCAAACAATGCTAACATCCCTATTTACAAACGCTCCTCGACTCAAATCTCGTCTTTCACTTGAACTAGCTGAGCACAGCGCCACCGCTTGTCTAAAAATGACGCTGCGTTTCTCGAGAATCGCTGCAGATTATCCCTGATATTGGGTGACTTGCTCTGCCTAGAGACTGTGCCGGAAACAATTTTCTCAGGTCAAGGTGAAGCATTCAGTGAAGGGACGTTCTAAAATACGGGGGTAAAACGCACAATAGTGTTTGCCTGAGCTTGTCAAACTGTTTGACAGGCGACCCAGAAATTCCAGATATTCGTAAAGGAGGAGCTCAAGGGGGGGGGCGAAAAGAAAAAAAGCGGCAAACGATTTTCTTTATCGTCGCCTAAGGCTGCAAAAACCTCATGAATCACTCTTAAAGACGTCCAGCACTCATACTAGTACTCGTTATTGAATTGACGTCTGCATGGCAGAGTAATATAGGAAAAAATATATTTGTTTCCTGTGACAGCGAGTATTAGTAGCCACTTTTAAATCATAAAGCACTGTTCCGCAGAGCGAAAGCGTACTCTGGCAAAAGCGACTTAAAAAGCGTTATGAATGCCATAGAAAGGGGGAGAGAACTTTCTTTTAAACCGTTATACTATTTTCTTTTGCTGTGAGGTTAGAATATAGTCAATTAAAAGTTATAATTACGGTTGGCGCATCTGTATTAGATTAGATGATGATGACCCCGCCTCAATGGTTTAGTCGCCAAGGTACTCAGCTGCATTTTTCATGCAGGCGAAAACGCTGTAGGCCCATTTGCTTAGATTTCGGTGCTTAAGAACCCCAGGCGGCCGAAATTTCTGGAGCCCTCCCCTAAGGCGTCTCATAATGAAATGGTGGCTTTAGGACATCAAACTGCACACATCAATCAATTGGATAATGATGCGCAAACTTACGTTGAATAATGAGTAGATATGAATGCCGCTGCTGCACATGTAAACAACAATAGCACATGCAGCCGCCTCAGAACTGCAAAAAAGCAGTGTTTTACAGCGCCTCAGAAGAGGCGCTTTCAATATATTTCAGGGTAAATAAATGGCTTAATAAACATAGGACCTTTTTCTGTGTTCGTGACACGCTGTTAGAGTGATTTCATTCCAAACGCCCGGCCAATTTGGTGACCATCTGAAGTGCACTAAAAAATATTGTGCTGATTAACTGTATTGAAAGCAGTGAAACGGTAGAATATTTCAGAGAGAAAAAAAGTTTGGTCACGTGGTTGCCTTCGGAACTTTCCGGATTGTTGTTTAGGTGTTGTTTGTGAAAAATATATTTTAAAAGTATGTTCTATACCAAACTTGGTGTACATGTTGAGTAAAGGTTCTTGTGCAAAGTGTTTGAAGCCCAGTAATATTATTGCAATAATACTTGCACATATGCTTCTAAGAATTTTATTTAAAATGTGTTATGTTTGCAATTTTTATTGCAATACCGCAGTTTGTATGAATATCTGAGTAGTGAATACTTACTCCACGCAAGGTATATTTTGAGAACAAAAATATTTGAGACCTCTCAAGCTGGTAAACTTTACGAGAAAAAATCATAAATTCTACAAAATCGTAATTTTTGTTCATACTGAGATGCGATTTAGGCCATGTGGTGGCTCAACTAAAAATTACCTTTATACATAAATTGAAAGCAATAAACAGTTCTTTTCATATACCATCATTATATTTTTTTGTTTTAGGAAGAAAATATTTTTTAGCATTCCCATGGGCGCCTATCTTCCCATTTGGTCATACGACAGCTGCCGCCTTGAAATTCCCTATTTTCATCAATGGGGAAAGTTCAAAAGTTAATTTCTTCCTTAAAGCAAAGAAATGTAATGATAACAATTGGCACTCGAAAATAACTTTTGTCTTTTGATTTAGGTTTGAAGGTCATATTTATTTGGACCACTGAACAGTGCAAATCGCGTATCAATATAGACAGAAATGACGATTCTGCGAAATTCGCAATTCTTTTCTCGTAATGTTTAGCACCTTAAGAGGTCTCATAATACTATTTCCTCAAAACATACCTTTTGTGTAGTTAGTATTCATTACTCAGACATTCATAGAAAGTGCAGTGTTACAATAGAAACAATTCAAATATAACACATTTTGGCTAAGTTCTTGAAGGCATGGTAGACAAAGAAATTGCTCAACAGCGCAAACGACAAGAAGGGAAAGAAGAGACGAGAACAGAGCCCTGAACAAATTACCAAAGTTTATTGCAAACCGATTGCAATATATAGAAAACAATCTGCGCATAACCATGCACCATAAGCAGAATCGCACATACATGCACCGTATGGTCTACCTTATCAACAACCGTTATTATAAATGGATCCCAGATAACTAACTTCACAGCAGTTAGGAAAATTGAGGGTACGCTAACACAGGAAGCCCCAAGTAGTTGAATATAGAAGGCTTCACTAATCTCGTGCTCGCGCCGATTTTCACAACCCCCGTGATAAAACACGTGTCAAGAATTGACGGACAACAAGACTTATTACAATGGTCTGCCAAGTGGCTGGGAAGGAAACCTTTTAGAGAGTTAGCCTGCTCCCTAAACCGATCATTCATGCATCGCGCTGTTTGTCCAATGTCCACAAGTAAATAATATCTTGTGGAGAATCGCTATAACACACTCAACATGGCACATAGCGTGTTTCTAAGTGCATGCTTTTTTCTTAGATCCTTCGCTGTTGACCCTGCGACATAGGCCAGCGAGCTTGTCGCGTGCACAGCACACAACTCTTAGACCTATTTTTTCAGCGACCTTCTTTAGCCTATGGGAAACTTCGTGTACGTAGAGAATAACAGCCTTGCTAGAATGAGGCTTGTTGAGTTAGCTGTTGCTTAGTGTCTTATCAGGCAATCTTAGTGACGTTTAGAGAGTCTTGGCAATAGAAGTTAGCAGGAGAATAAATAAGCCTGCTTGTTGAAGGCGGTGAGCTTAGAGCGAGAAACTGCACTCTATCTGGCGGTGACAAGGGCCAGTTAGATTTGTCTTTAGGCAGGAAAAAGCGATGCTTCACTTGACTAGCTTAGAATGGGTGGACGTAAAAAGAAGGCTTTTCCTTGAACAAGTTTGTACCGCCATTATACATGGCCAACCAAAAAACGCATTTCCAAGTCAAGACATCGTAAGTTGTCGTCATGAATTAAACTCCGACTTTACATACAGTTGATTCATTTCACGCCGAAAAACGTCAAATATCTCACCGGTGCAGATGTGCACATTGGCTCATGTTTATCACCGGTTCTTTGGGACCTTTTACTCGCGCGGTATGAAACAAGTCTCATGGCTAACTTTCATCACACGAGTACAATTAAAGTGTTGGGCTACGTTGACGACTTTTAGTGTTTTTCCGCATCGATCAATTTGACCCTTGGTGAACCACCGATGAGATATTTGACGTTTTCGGGCGAGAAATGAAGAAACTAGAAATAACGTCGGAGTTTATTTCTAACGATAAGCTACGATGTTCAGAATTAGAAATGCTTTTTTGTTGATCATGTATGTTGGCGGTACAAGCCATGCTCAAGAAAGAACCTCCTTTTTACGTCCACCCAATCAAAGCTAGTCAAGTGAAGCATCGCTTTTTTCTGCCTAAAGGCAATTTTAACTGGCTCTTGTCACCGCCAGATAGAGTGTAGTTTCTCGCCCCAAGTTCACCGCCATCAACAAGCAGGCTTTTCTAATCCCGAGCTAACTTCTATTGCCGAGACTCTCTTAACGTCACTAACAGTGCCGAATAAGAGACAAAGCAACAGCTAACTCAACAAGCCTCATTTTAGCAAGTCTGTTATTCCCTACATACACGAAGTTTCCCAAAGTCTAAAGAAGGTCACTGGCAAAATAGGTGTAAGAGTTGTGTTGTGCGCACGCGATAAACTCACTAGGCTATATCGCAGGGTCAACAGCGAAGGACCTAAGAAAGAAGCATGCTCTAAGAAACATGTGCACGCTACGTGCCATGTTGAATGTGTTTTAGCGATTCTCTACAAGATATTTTTTAATTTTGGGCACGGTTACTTTGGCCAAACAGGGCGATGCATGAATGATCGGTTGAGGCAGCACGCTAACTCTCTAAAAGGTTCTCTTCCTAACCACTTGGCAGACCATTGTAATAGGTCTTGCTGTCAGTCCATTCTTGAAAACTGTTTGATCATGAGGGGATATAAAATCGACGCGATGACGTGATTAGTGAAGCCTTCTACATTCAACAACTTGTGCTTACTGTGTTAGCGTACCCTCAATTTTTCTTAACTGCTGTGAAGTTAGTTATCTGGGGTCCATTTATATGACCGGTTGTTGATAAGGTACGCCGCATGGTGCATGTATGTGCGATTCTGCTTATGGTGCATGGTTATGTGCAGATTCTGTTTTCTATATATTGCAGTAGGTTTGCAATAAACTTTGGTTGTTTGTTCAGGGCTCTGTTCTCGTCTCTTCTTTCCCTTATTGTCGTTTGCGCTGTTAAGCACTTTCTTTGTCTACCATACAGCACCAACCAGCCGTATCAAGCACTTTTTTAGTCTTGGAGGCGTATGTGCCAGTGAAATTGCACTAATATTACTGCGCTTCAAACATTTTACACATGAACTTGTACTTAACATGTAGACAAATTTTGGTGTAGAAGCAAGTAGCAGTACTTTTAAAATAAAGTTTTGCACAAACAAGAGTAAAACAACATTCCGGTAAGTTCACAAGGCAACTACGTGACCAAAAATTTTTTTCTTTCAAAAATATTTTACTGTTTCACTTTTTTCAATGCAGTAAGTCATCATAATTTTTTTCGAATAGATTTGAGATGGTCGCTAAAATAGCTGGGATGTTTGGCGTGAAATGACCCATTAGTGAATCAACCTTTTAAGCTAAAGACATCTAGGCCATCTCCAGTTTATCATACAACTCTAACATTATGCATTGTACACAGTTTTTTACATGCACTGCTGTTAATCTGATGGCAAACTCATACTCATATTGGAAAAATAAATAGGTATGTAGGACACATAGCTTGAGATGAAGCCTTTCCCATCAGTTCCTAAAATGTACAAGATATTTGGTGCACCCTATGAGTAGCATCCACCGCTGCTGCAACCCTTTTAGTGAGGGTCGTGAGCCCGGAACAGCTGTTTTCAGGTTGTGATGAAGAGTGCACTGCATCGTCAGCAGCCAGTCCATCGTAAAAGACGTAGTGTGCTTTCCATTTAACATTCTGCATATAAGAGATGCACAACATTCAACTAAGCATTTAAAAAATACTGTGAACAATCAGAACCTCATTATGATGTGTCATATAATAAAAACCTCCAGCTTCCTCACTTTCAGCTTTACCACTATTCACTTTTACGTTTACAAGCATCTGTGCATATTAGTGTACGAATACAAGTGCCATGTCTGAGTCTACACTATGGTGGTGGTGAAAAACTGTTTCTCTCTTGAATCATGCACCTACCAAGAAGTTCGAAATATACTGGGATGCTCAAATTTTAGCTTTTATACCAAATTTTCTTCCTTGGCTAGAACACCCTAACCATTAGGCCACTACAATGGGTGATACGAAAATTATATAAACCCATTCAAAAAAAGTAGGAATATTTATCATTTACTTTGAAGGATCGTTTTGTAGACATGTACACATCACAGATGTACAATCTGCTGTGTGAAACTAGTGTAAAACATCGAGCAAGCCCCAATCTGAAAGAATCAACAGCACTTATAAAATGACAACTGCTGCTGGAAACACAGCACTGTGTATTTGTGGAAGCTCACCTCTAAATTTCTTCTCCAGTTACATAAATTTGGTGTACTGGATAATTTTATAATATGTCTTTCACAGGTTGCTTATTGGTCAACAAAATGATAACTTAGGCCACGAGTAAAACTCACTACTCTCAAAAATGCATAGGACGTGCTAATTTTATTCAAGTGCATGCATAAGCAGCTCATTTGTAGTTGAATTGTTTTCAAATTGATAAAAACAGCCATGCAACAGATAATGTATCACAAGTAAGTTAAATATATGCTCATTAAGCTCTGAACTGCTGGACTATAAATATGTACAATTAAAAAAATGCACGACTTATTGGAGAAGTAGCTAACAGGAATATATGCATGGAGGGCTTATTAGTTGTATCAGTGTGTTTACATTCGTAAGGATGAAACCTGCACAGAAAAAATGCATGAAAAATACAAGAGCTGTTAGGTCTGCCTGCTTTCATTTACAGCCACCTGTGTCGCCATCCACATTTTGTTTTTCGCGAGCGTGTTCTTTAGTGGCTAACTATGCCTACACCATTATCATCTGTGCTGTATCTGCCTAATTGAAAGTTTTGTGTGGGTGTCGGTACACTTTGGCTAAGCTTTCATATATAACCACAGCGCCAACACGCTACACCAATATATACAGAAATATTCTATTCTACAATATTCTATGTGCCACACTGCAACGGTGCAAAAATGCAAAAAAATGTGTGCAATTGAGTGCGGCTGTTCAATCCCTTATTAAAGCAGATCAATATTTTTCTATCCTGATTATCTACGATATAGTAGTATAAATATAAACAAACCTAGCAAGGCATAAAAAGCGCAGATTGTTGACCAAACAAGGTACATATAATTTCTTTGGTTAGCTGCACGATTTTTAACAAAACACACGTCACGCCGCTGTAAAGCGCAGGCATCAAAGGGGTACTGATACAAATTTTAAGTATTTTTGAATTGTTGCTTTGGATAGCGTATTTACTCGCATTAAAAACGCACTTTTATCTTCAGTCACTAAAATCTGGATTTTTTTTTCTCCCGCGTAATAAACGCGCCCCATTTGTCCACTGCAGTCCCGCTAACTGACAACTCGCACCTCCTTTACCGTTGATCTGCTTCGTTTTTTTTACTATTATGCCATTTCTTTCGCCTAACTCGGCTCGCTCACCCCCCCCCTCCTTTTTTTTCACCCGCTGCCGCATGCCGTAAGGTCTATCTGCGTGCGGCCCATCCCCCCGTTTTCTTTAACCATGCGCCACAGGAAGGTTCACGAACCCTGCGACTGTGGAGACATCACAGCTGATAAGCACACAGCGAGCGAAGGTCACGAAGCTACCGGCGCCAAGAGCAGTCGCTTCCTGCAATTACGAGTATCGCGGGCAAACCGGGAGTTGGAAGGCAGGCACGCACTTCTGCACTTCGTTGTTCACATGCACGAAAGCTTACCTTTTCAGCTATAGCGCGAAATCCAAAAGGGTTCTCCATGTAGCTCCCAGCGTACACTCCGTTGATTGCTTGATCGGAAACACTCTGCTTGCGGCGTGCACAAGCTTGCGGCGTGCACTCTGCTTGCGGCGTGCACAAGAGGACACACACTCCGCCGCACCGAAGTTGTTCTGTACTTGCCGACGCGCCACAGATTGCAGTCACTCGTACTGCATCTACTGTAAGCGTGAGTTGAACCACGCGAACCCTATAAGTACACATCCTGGAAAAAGCAAGTGAATAGTAAAATAATAAACCGCCGTCAGCCTTCAGCAAACACGCACACGACATGTTAGCATGCAATTCAAAGTCTGCCTGTTGACGATGGCGATGCGCAATTGCCCCGAGACCTCAAAACCGAAACGGAAAGTGATAGCAGTACCGTTTTATGATATAATTTCCAAGCTATGTGAAGCCTCCAAGATATACTGTAATATTTTATGCTTCACAACATGTTTGCTAGCAGAGCATCGAAGTCGTTTTTTTTTCACTGATTTTTGCAGGCGGCAAATGCGTAGCCTTCGTAATGCAAATTTTTCTTTTCCCGAGTGAGGCGTGATTGCGGCGTTGTTTCGACATTTTGGAGTCAAAATTTGTTACTTGTGCAACATAGATTTAAATAAGAAGTTAGGGAGGGGCGGCGGGGAGGTTGTTTCATATTTGACACATCTTCACTCCTTTTTTATGTTCGTTTGAGGAGCTTTTTTTTAATTCAAAATGGGGCGAATCTAGAACCACAAAAAGCTCAACTAACGCTGCCTTGGCATATACATGCTATCAATGGTTTTCTAGAACAGTGATAGGTGTAAATAATACTTTAATATTACTGTTTTAGAGGAAAGGTGAACGTATGTAGGAGCCAATTGAGTGTCATTGGAGCTACTTTCGGGTCAGGATTTGGCCCATTTCACACACAAAAAAAGAAAGCTCCCGATTTGGTTTTTCAAGTATGCAACCACAGGCAAAAATGTTCATACAAATGGGTCAGGCCCCCTTTTTTCTCTTTCTATCCCCCTGCATGAATAAATCCTAGCAACATCCCCACTGTGCTATTAGCTTCTTTTAAATAACGCTCAGCCATCAGGCAAGAACCTGGGGACTGTGCTTTTTTACCGACAAAGTATGAGTGACGATTGCTTTTATTTTAAGTCTTACATTTTGTGTGAACATAAAAATGTGCTATTATCAGTGCATTGCAAACGCCACAGTAACAACTATCAATTACAATGCTGCAACTAGTCAACTATTTTTCATTATTGTGGCACGGGTATATTGCGCTAGTGTTCTCTACGATCGTTCACGTGTATATTATACGACGCGCAAGCGTTCATATCAAGGAACTAAAAAATAACAGTAAATGCCCACAGAGTGGTGCATACCATTGGAAGAGTTCACCCGTGCTTAGCGGATGTGCGCTAAGCTTGTTCTGCGGAGCGGTATGCGTTCACAGCAGCTGCATTGGAGTAAGCTTAGCCTGTTATTTGTAAACATGCTAGTTCCACGGCAATGCAAATGCTGCAAACATTCAATTTGAACTCATCCATGTTCATAGATCTAAATATAACTCACTGAATAAATCAGGGACTTGTGTATTGATGCAAAATACTTCAGTGTGAGGAAATATGTGGACCCCTATTGTAAAAAATTCGTCCCGTGTGTGCATGTTTCTGCAAATGTCGTCAAAAGACGATAGCCTTGCGTGTGGAAAGAGTGAACAGGAGATTTATTTGGTGTTCTGCGCAAGAAAATTGGTGAGTGGTATTCTGGAGGCACTGCGTTTGAGTGCCTCGAGCGTGCAGCGGAGGCGAACGAGCGCATCAAGTTACGTCACACACGAGACATGAGCGTCATCTGGCAGTTTTCTGAAAAAAAAACATAGCGCGTGGCTCGGAGACGGGTGTGCACCATCTCAGAAGTGATAAGGTGTAGAACACAAGGTGACGGTAGGTGCTACCACCGTCTCGTCTTAGTAAGGCGTTGGAAAATCTCCCTGTTCCGTGAAATCATTGCATGGTCAGCGCAGCGTGATAAGCGCTACGGTCCTTAAACTTCTTATGTATGCTTTTTCTAGTAAAATACGCACATGCAGAATATATACGTGCTTTTATGATGCCGCAGACATGAACAATTATTGCATTTTACTTGACGATTGCACAAGCATGAACGCTCAATCTCGAGCAACATTGGTGGGCGCTGCGGATGGGGTCGGCCGTTTCAAGTACCAGATGCCGTATAGTGCGGGCACACAGACAAATGTGCAGGTGGACAAACAGACAGACAAAAACTTTTGCGTCGAAGGTCTACAAGAAAGACTATCGTCTTTAATAAAAAAGGACCTCTGGCACGAAAAACTTAGTGTGATTTCAAATGAAAAAGCGCGCACGATAGCCTGTTGAAAACCGTGTGTAATCGTTTCATGTTATGTATAAGTGCAACATAATCTCTTTTACCAATGTCTCTGTGATAATTAGGAAAGAATGGACAGGAGCGGCAGCAAAATATTTTTAGTAAGAATCCCAAAAACTTAACCCATGAATTAAGTCGTTGAGCATGTGAGAAATCTTCCGAATAATGTAAATGGGGGTGGTATAATGAATATAATACATAGCACGCTATATTTTGGTAAATGATACGGGAAATGAAAACAAAGGCCGAAACATCAATATTTTCACCAGAACTTTGGCATGCGGTTTGATTGGAACCGTTGAGATGCGATATGTATTGATGCTCCAAACTATATGCATATATGCTAGGTGTAACATTCAAGGAAACACCCTTGGGTGTAATTTGCGAACATACACATATAGTACACCTAAAAATGAGAAATGGGTGTACAAAAGGTGGAATTGCAGAATTTACACCCGTGCGAATAAGTTTGGCAGAAATAATAGGTGTAACATGGGTGATTTATTGAGAAATCCACCCTTAAGGGTGTGAAATTATTTGCAGTGTACATTAGATAAATTTTATATACAGTTTAACCACGTCGATTGCTGACAACGATATAAAACTTAGAGATTCTCGCCATACTCTACCACTGAAAAAAAATCAGCCCGGTGATGCCACCAGGTTGTGTCGAAGCCTGTTGTCGTCAGGTTACACACAACCACTACGCCACGATGGCGTCACAAATACACTTAGTGGCAACAGCATATATTGGTCCCTCACCAATTTGTCAGATGCCCTCGCGCCATTTTTCCTGTCATTACTATCACATAGGTTGGTAAAAAAAATTATGGTTTGCCACGCTCACTAAAACCAAAAGAATCAGACACTGCGCTACGCGAACGACAAATAGTGATATGTCGTGGACTTAACTTATTCGTGTCTAACGAGCACGCATTCAGAGCCGAGGACAGTAGAATGAAGGTTTCCGGACGTAGTCAGGCACTCAGAAGAACATGAACACGGCAGAAACTTCAGCGGTGTCACACGCGCAGCACACAACAAAGTTTGATCAAACAGTTGCCAAGAGTCATTATATTTAGCCATCCGACGTTACTACTCTTTGCTTGCGATGGGTTAAGCTCGGTTCAAAGTGTTTTCAATGCGGAGCATTTCTTAGTCGCACGATGCCACACTTCGGCGTCGGCGGCGACGCCAAGGCGTCATCTACACGCAAACTGCGCGTGCTCTAGTCTCCCGCCGGCCCAGCAAGACACCCGCAAAGCTGCCGCTCCCCTCTCCCTCTCTCTCCTCCCAAGGGCAATGGAGGCAGCGTATGCTAGTTAAAAAAATAAGACTGCTGGTGGTGCACAACTGTGCACTGACCACTAGATCGTGCGTTCGAACTTCAGTCAAGGGCGTCATTACTTAGATTTACCTTAACGTTGAAGGCAACGCTTTTTCTTCATTCAATAAAAAAGGATAATAACGACGAAATAACAATAAAACATTCCGAAACCATACCAACTACGCGAAAATCATGCGATACCCCCCCCCACTCTGTGACGCATTTACTCCAGTTCCCCTAGTGGGAAGGTGCGGGAGGCAATTTCATTGTTTCGTTAATGGGTGCTAACTAATGCATGTTTTCATTAGACTGACCACGTTTCGAAGCACAACAAACAAAATACAGCAGCGTGACACAGGGCAGCTAGCAACGGCCTCAGAGATTGCAACGGGTTGTATTGCCTTCTATTAGATTTGCCGGCTTCACCAGATGTAACCTTTTACAACTATGAATCATCGAACAATAATGCCATTGCCTTTAGAAAATGGGCGTAACAGAGCTATTGGCAGATACTGAGTCTGACAAATATTTACAGGCACTACTGTTGTGTTGCTCCTTGCCGAGGTTGTTGTACATTACTTTCGTTTTCTGCAGATTAATTTTTAGACCCACCTTTCTGCTCTCCTTGTCTAACTCCGTAATCATGAGTTGCAATTCGTCCCCCGAGTTACTCAGCAATGCAATGTCATCGGCGAAGCGCAGGTTACTAAGGTATTCTCCATTGACTCTTATCCCTAACTGTTCCCATTCTAGGCTTCTGAAAACCTCCTGTAAGCACGCGGTAAATAGCATTGGGGAAATTGGGTCCCCCTGCCTTACACCCTTCTTGATTGGTATTCTGTTGCTTTCTTTATGAAGCACTATGGTAGCAGTTGATCCCCTGTAGATTTCTTCCAGAATGTTTATATATACTTCATCTACGCCCTGATTCCGCAGTGTTTGCATGACGGCTGATATTTCTACTGAATCAAACGCCTTCTCGTAATCTATGAAGGCTATGTATAGTGGTTGGTTATACTCTGAGCATTTCTCTATTACCAGATTGATAGTATGAATGTGGTCAATTGTTGAGTAGCCTGTTCGAAATCCTGCTTGTTCCTTTGGTTGATTGAATTCTAATGTTTTCTTTACTCTGTTAGCAATTACCTTTGTAAATAGGTTGTATACTACAGAGAGCAAGCTAATCGGTCTGTAATTCTTCAAGTCCTTGTCATCTCCTTTCTTATGTATTAAGATGATGTTAGCGTTTTTCCAAGACTCTGGTACTCTTCCCGTCAGGAGACACCTTGTAAACAGGGTGGCTAGTTTTTATAACACAATCTGTCCTCCCTTTTTCAGCAGATCTGTTGTTACCTGATCCTCACCAGCAGCTTTGCCCCTTTGCATGCTCTCCAAAGCTTTTCTGACTTCTTCTATCATTAATGGTGGGGTGTAATCTAGGTTACTGCTAGTTCCTATAGTATTAAGGTCGTGGTTTTATAGGCTACTGTACAGATCTCAGTAAAACTCCTCCGCTATTTTAACTATCCTATCCATATTGGTAGTTATTTTGCCTTCTTTGTCCCTTAATGCATACATCCGACTTTTGCCTATCCCAAGTTTCCTCTTCAATGCTTTGACACTTCCTCCGTTTTTCAGAGCGTGTTCGATTCTCTCCATGCTATACCTTCTTACATCGCATACCTTACGTCTATTAATCAACTTCGAAAGCTCTGCCAGTTCTATTTTGTCTGTTGTACTTGACACTTTCATAATTTGACGCTTCTTAATTAGGTTCTTCGTTTCCTGGGAAAGCTTGCCAGTGTCCTGTCTAACTACCCTGCCTCCAACTTCCACTTCACACTCCGTAATGATGCTCGTCAGATTATCATTCATTGTATCTACGCTAAGGTTGGTTTCCTCACTAAGAGCCGATTACCTGTTCTGCAGCGACACTCTGAATTCCTGTACTTTCCCTCTCAGTGCTAGGTGATTGATTGGCTTCTTGCGTATCAGTTTCTGTCGTTCCTTCTTCAAGTCTAGGCGAATTCGAGACCGTACCATTCTATGGTCACTGCATCGTACCTTGCCAATCACTTTCACATCCTGCACGATTCCAGGGTGTGCGCTCATTATAAAGTCTATTTTGTTCTTATTTTTGCCATTAGGGCTCCTCCATGTCCACTTTCGGTTTTCTCGTTTTCGGTAGAAGGTATTCAAAATCCGTAAATTATTGCGTTCTGCGAATCCTACTAGTAGCTCTCCTCTGGCGTTTCTAGTACCGATGCCATAATCTCCTACTGCCTGATCTCCAGCCTGCTTCTTCCCTACCTTTTCATTAAAGTCGCCCATCACTATAGTATACTGTGTTTTTACCTTACTCATTGCCGATTCCACGTCTTCATAGAAGCTTCGAGATAGGTAATAGTGCACTTGAAGTTGTAAAAGATTATGTCTACTTAGGGCAGGTAATAACCGCAGAGCCGAACCACGATATTGAAGTAACTAGAAGAATAAGAATGCGGTGGAGCACATTCGGCATGCACTCTCAAATTATGACAGGTAGATTGCCACTATCCCTCAAGAGGAAGGTATATAACAGTTGTATCTTGCCGGTACTTAGCTACGAAGCAGAAACCTGGAGACTTACAAAGAGCGTTCATCTTAAATTGAGGACGACGCAGCGAGCAATGGAAAGAAAAATGGTAGGTGTAACCTTAAGAGACAAGAAGAGAGCAGAGTGGATTAGGGAACAAACGGGGGTTAAGGATATCATAGCTGAAATCAAGAAGAAGAAATGGACATGGGCAGGGCATGTAGCGCGTAGACAGGATAACCGCTGGTCATTAAGGGTAACTGACTGGATTCCCAGAGAAGGGAAGCGGATTAGGGGGAGGCAGAAGGTTAGGTGGGCAGATGAGATTAAGAAGTTTGCGGGTATAAATTGGCAGCAGCAAGCACAGGACCGGGTTAACTGGCGGAACATGGGAGAGGCCTTTGTCCTGCAGTGGACGTAGTCAGGCTGATGATGATGATGATGATGATGATGATGATGATGATGATGATGATGATGACTGTTGTGTTGCGAGCGGTACGGTGTGGTGTGCCGCCCAGCGTGGCACTGACGTCACGGAGGCTATACATTTATTTCTTGTAATAATCATGAAGGCCATAAACTCTTGGTTAGAAATAGTTTCAAAAATACATTATTTTGACAATGCAGGTGGCAAATTAAGTGAAGTGTATGTTCTAGGCGTCCAGAAACTCCAACACAGCTAGCATAGGATGCTTAGTTCTCTTGAGAGGGGCGTGATTAGCGAATAAAAAAATCACAGCATATTCACAGAGAGAATGATGACGAGTGGGGCGAAGCATTCATTCTTTTGTTCGTCCACTCGTGCTTCAATTCGTTCGTCCGTGCATCCGAATGAACGGATGCACGGATGGATGAATGGACGCATGAATAGATTGACGCACGGACGGGCGGAAGCAAGAACGAACCGACGGACGGACGGCCAGAAGTACGGACACATGGACTGAGGTATGCACGTAATCATGCACGGACAGACGGATGGACGTCCGCATGGACAGGCGGACAGAAAACACGGACGGACGGGCGAACGGACGGTCGGAAAGACGGATTGACGGAAGCAGGGAAGCAGGACAGGGACGGGCGTCTGTCAAAGTCACTTGAGAGGGCAGGGGGCGCAAAGTTGGCCTTATACATCAGCATTAAGGGGTATTTGCACTTTACATTCGCCTCCACCTCCCATCCCGTTTTTAAAAGGGAACAGTGCTCACACTTATGATGATGATATTGTACGTTCTTCGTTGACACAGTGAACTTTCAGGTTCACTTTGAAAGACGCGTTCATCGATATAACCGTGCTGGGGAACTTAACTGACCATGGATGCCGCACTTCGTCAGCGAGACAATATGCATTCGCTATTCATCAGTGGCGCCGCAAAGGGGTTAAGTGATATATGGTACCAACCTGAGAAAAAAAAACATGATTTATGCTTCCCTTGAAGGAATCGAGAAAACACAAAAGTAAAGCGTGTCTTTACAAAAGTATTTCAATGTAGAATGATATAAAAGATCTTGCGCAATGTCCAAAATTGTTAGACAGCTAGATTTTTTTCTTAACGTGGATGCATTCACAATAACGCCTAGTCTTTCTTCTACCTCTCGCAGACTAACGTCAATCATTAAGAAATAATAAAACCTCTGTGGTCACAGATGCGTGTGGCAGCTGTAGTAGTTACCCAATGGGCATTTAAACACCGATGGACGTCCATTGGACAACCGCTTCCGGATGTCTCGGTTGTCCACTGTTCGTCCGCAAATCACCGATTGGCATCCAGCGGACATCCGCAGGACTCTATGATGTATACTAACAGTGAGTGTGTTACCAGAGAAAGCGATGCGGCAGCCAGAAGAGCGTCACTCATTGGAAGCCGAACTTGGCATAAGGTCGACCTGTTGTAACATATTACAGTTATCAAACCCTACTGCCTGACCAGAAGGAAACACAACACGCGTCGTGTGTTCCCTATAGCCCACCGCGATTATTCGTGGGACGAACGAAAGTGGGTAACGTGTAGCCATATCCTGGCGGAAGAAGAGCGTTCTAGAGGTTGCACAGCTTTGTTTGGTATGAATGAATGCTATGAACGATGTCAATGCTCGCGGTAAGGCCGCCTACAGGTGAAGTGTTAAGACGTCAACAAAGTTGCTGTTCTGCTACTGAAAACACGATAAATGGGACGGACGCTTAGAAAGTAACCTTAGAAGGAACTTATAACAGGAACTACTTCATGGATTACTGCACTTTGCCAACAAAGCTCTGAGAGGACAGTGGATGATATAAAAGCCATATTTTTATAGCGTACAAAGTATGTGGTTTTGTTCAAAGCCGCATGATGTTTACAGTATTTGTATAATAATGGTACAGGTAGGTCATTTATTTTTCGGAGTTACGGGTGAACGAGATGGCACCAGCCCAACAACAACCAGCAACCGTCGTTGTTCTTCAGTTTCATGTATTAAAGCTGCGACAGCTGTTCTGTATCAACCCTCCCCCTCCCCCCCGCGGTATAAGCTCCGTTTCAGTGCTTGATCTACATGCATGCAGTCGAAGGATGGTGATAAGGCTTGAGTCAAGCTATGTGCATAATCTTGCTCGAAGTGGACGATGACAAACTTCGATCGGCTGGAACGATGTCTTATGTAATGTCAGTCACCTGGCAAACGACACGGTATGGTCCAGTTTTGCGAGCAGTTTTTGAGAGACCAACGCGCCGAGTGGGTGACAACAGAAGGACAAGAGAATACGGTGAAAAGTGCACGTTCTTACGATGAGAATCGTCGAGCTGCCTTTGGTGCTCCTGTGAGGCCTTTAGACGGTTGCAGGTGAACTGGCGTGCGTTGTCGGCTCGCGCGATGGTTTCACCGGCATATTGAGTTAGGGAGGGCAGCAAGGTGTCAAAGCGTCGTAAACAAGAGGCCATTTGGCCGTATAGAAGATCCCCATTAGGGAGGGGGGGGGTCATTTTTTATTTTTATCTGTGTGCTCTACACGGCGCCTTGCGATATTCTTGAGTGGTGCTTGATGGATCGACAGCATTCAGGCACCACACAGAATCTTTAATCCCATTTCGCAGTGGTCGCGCCGCTGAAAGTTGCTTATCACTAAACTTATCTTGCGCCATACGTGTTCAAGTTTCCAGGGTCCTTGCTGATGAACATCATTTTGCGCGTGTAGTGGCCGAAATAGCAGAGAAGCTGTCTTCGCTTCAACCTCAAAATGGTGTCGGTAATATCACACACACTCGTTTTTATCTGTACATCGTTCCATTCATATTTATATGTTTACGAATTGTCACTTGTCCAGCCTACCGAAACGATGGCACCGCTTACCGGGAGCGTTGGCGGAATATTTTTTTAAGGGGGGAGGGGGACAAGGGCTCGGGGAAGGCACCTGCCTCTCTTGAAGTGGGGGCATGAACTTGTGGTCGCGTGTGATTTCATGATGCCATGGCAAATATAGATTGTTTGCGATGCGGGCGTGTTAAGGGGCTTAATGTGCCACGGCTACACTACTGCCACTGACCTTACTATGTTAAATGGTAAGTTGGTGCGTAGTCATTTTTGGAACAGACAAAAAAAGATGACAAAAAAGAAAAATTTAAACAGTGCTATGTGCATTCTCTCCAACTTCGTCTTCGTTTCTTGCGCGCTTTTTCCTGCAAAATATCAATAGAGACCCAGAATATTATACGAATTGCAGTGTCTAAGAACAAAAACACCAAAGGTAAATTTAGAAAAGTGGCATTTTATTGTACAAACACTTGCACTTAACTACAAGCAGCACTTACAGTACAACTACAACGTCTAGCACAGACTGTGGTCGTCGAAGATCAAGCACATGAGTACGAAGGCTGCTACGGGCTAGCGCATCACACGCAACACAGAATCTCGTCACAATCTCGTCACGTACGCCGTCACTTTCCGAAAAACAGTAGCACATATCGAGGGACGCGTATGTGCACTGGGATGCGGGTTTGCGCGAATGATGATAGAGGTTTTATATCTACTTATGAACTCTGAGAACACACATGGGTAACTTTAACGCTTGAGATTTACGCTTGAGATTTAAGAAAACCTGACATATACAGCGTTTATCGAATCAATTTTAACAGTAAATGTCAGGGTCCCAGCTGCAATCGGACTCTAGCATTCAGCGTGGCAACGAAGTATCCTACACAGAGCCACATCAGGTGTCGAGTATACTTTTTCAAATAGGCCCTAAGGTTCGTGTAGCGTCAATTGTGGGTGCAGTACTGGCTATTCCCTTTTTACATATGTACTCCTATAATACAGCCGTGATGTCGGGTTAACGTTAATTGGGTGCACGTTAAAGAACCCCAGGTGGTCAAAATTTCCGGAGCCCTCCACTACGGCGTCTCTCATAATCATATGGTGGTTTTGGGACGTTAAACCCCACAAACCAATCAATCAACGTAAATTGTAGTCAGCCGCCATCCGCTGAACTTGATTTGTGTAGCAGTGTTGAGATAGATCATCCTCGCGCGCACCAACACAAACACCAGCGCTTCATATCAGCTTACCATCTTCCGGTGTTGCTAAGATCCATGTTGCTTTTGGCACTACTGTAAACAACTGCTAATATGAAACTTTTGCGGCTGTTTAACGTATGTGTGAGCGTATATTTGTACATATATTTACCGCTGCTTGATAACATCTCGGTCAATAAAAGAACTAAAACGTATTCCCCTTCCGCCTGCATACTTCGCATAACACCGATTCGTCAGGTACGTCGGATTTGCCTATTTTTTTTTAACGACAGAGCATAGACACCAAAATACTACACACATCACAATGTATGTCTGTTCTCTGCGCCATTATACAATATATGGTTTTCTTCTTTATATAGGTTTGAGAGTGGTCACATCAAAACTCTAAGAAAATTTAACCTTGAGTTCACAGAATAACGCCACATTAGTTTATTAGAAAGCTCCGGGAAGAAAAATGGATCTTAAACGAATTCCTGGTTTTGCAATTCAGATTGTTGGCTATACGGCGTCCCACTGTAAGCAGACCTCACGTGGTCGTATAACTTGCGGATGATGTCGATCTCATCGATCACGGCGTTTGTGACCATATCGATGAAGGCCAACACGATGACGGCGGTGAGACAGACGCCGCCAATGATCATGACGTGCTCCTTCAGAAAGCGATTAGCTGCGTCCGGGCAGCTCCCCGTATGCACGCGGAACCAAGCCTCGTGGTCGGGCAGGTTCAGCACATCGCGTCCGCAGAAGATGCCCGTGTAACTGGAGTCCGCGCGGCAGCACGATGGCGGCACCGAGCAGCGCTCGTGGCTCGGGTTGGACAGGTTACAGTGGAAGTAGCTGCTGAAACAAGATGTTTTAAGAACTAGTATACTGAGTGCAACACAACCGCGTCAAGCTATTCTTACACCGAAGCTCTGTACTTCTATCCCCGCAATGAGTTTGTCTCCATGGGTAAAAACAAACAAACAAACAAAATGCTCAGCCCCTAAATTACCACAATGATCGCTCTAGCGTCATTTTCTGTTACTAGATGCACTAGCTCATGGCGTTTTCACCTCGAACGCTGAGCAAAATAATTCGAACAAGTGGATAGATTAGCCGATGAACGCGTTAGCTTTAGACTAATGTGTAAATGCAATGTCACGAATAAATTTTATTGTGTGGGTAGTTTAGGGGCCAAACAGCATATAAAACATTAAATACAATTGGTGTATTTTGCTTTTTTAAAGACGATAGTCTTTCTTGGGGACCTTCCACGGAAAAATTTTGTCCTTTTTGTCTGTACTTCTGTCTGTTTGTCCGCCCTAACGATACATCAAACGGCACCAAACGGCCGACCCCATTGGCAGCGCCCACCAATATTCCTCAATGTTTAGCGTTCATGTTTGTGCGATCAATTGAATAGCAATTATTGCGTACATCTGAGGCGCCATAACAACACTTCGAAGTTTTGTATGTCTGCTTTATACTAACGAGGCACAACACGAGTTAGCGTTTATGGCGCTGCGCCGAAAGTGCAACGTGATGCTCAAAAAGGTATTTCCAACGCTTTGCTACGACGTCATGGTGGTGGCACCTGCCCGTCGCTTTGCGTTCTACACCTTATCACCTCCGGGTCTGGCGCGCACCTTTATCCGCGGGCTGCACGCCTTCCTTTTCGAAGAATGCGTTGGGCCAGATGGCGCTCGTGTCTAACGTGCCTCGATGCGCTCATTCGCCTCCGCTGCACGCTCGAAGCACTCTAACGTAGCACCTCCAGAATAACCTTCACAGATTTTTTTGTGCAGAACATCAAATAAACGTTTTGTTCACTCTCTCCAGACGCAAGACTATCGTCTTTCGACTATATTTTGCAGTGTACACGCATATTTGGAAAAAATTTTTGCAAAAGACATACAGCATATAGAGCTCACTGTTCATTTTTACGAATAAAACTATGACACAATCATCAAAATCACGGACTGGATAGCAAGGTGCCTGGAAACAATGGGAACACACACCCCATCAGACGCGTTCTCGTTGTCGTAGCTGCTTTACCCTCCAGAGGTGGGCTTTGAATGTCGTCATAGCACCCTGCTTCAAATGATGTAGCTGCGCTGAAGGCACGTAGTGATACTGCACCCTCACTCTCTGAGCAGAGCTTGGCTGAGCTACGAGATGACATTAAGCATTTTGTAGTTGAACGTAAATATGATGAAGAGCTGAGCAAAACAGCAAGGTTTGTTTACACCAAAGAGAAAGAAGATGAAAATGAAATCAAGCATCTTGGCCAAGTGGTTTCATGTGAGGGACCCATATATATCTCGAGACTGTCATTGTCTTCGTTGCAAGCTCCAGCTTCCATGATTCTGGTTACATGAATCCAAGTCACATCCAGTCCAGTTTACAAGAGTCAGTATGATTCACATGGCGCTGACGTCCATCCGCCTGCTATTCACCTCGCGGTTGCCGGAGCCTTCACCCTCCCCGATGTCAGAAGGCGACTGTCCGACCAACCTCAGTGTTTCTACACGTCCTGCCGGCAACGACCACCATCGTCCTCGCAGTTTCCGTAGCTGAGGTTGAGGCCGCCAGCCATCAACCACGGCCAGGCTTCCAAGACGCTGCGACTGTGACTGACGCGCTTGAGGACGACGTGCCCGGTCCGCTTCGGACGGGGCTCACCGGGCATGCAGCGCCTGCGGTGGGGTAGTCTGGGGGGTGTTGGCTGGAGGCGGCCATCAATTGTGCAGACCTGCACGCCGGCCCTCGTGCGCGGACTGCCGGAGGTCATTGCACGAGCACAGTGTCCCGTCCAGTGCTCCGGGCGAGCCCACGCTGGCTGGGGTTCCACCACCCGCCATTCCCCGGAGCCTTTTCCTCCGGACGGCAACGGCCAGACGTGTGTCCACAATGCCAGCTCGTGTGTCACAACCGCGACGGCGCTCATGCCTCATGCGTGTCTGCCACCCGTTGCCCTATGTCGGCGACGACGGCGTGCTTGGCGTCACACTTGCGGCAAACTTTTGGGCCGCCCTGCTGCGCGGCCACGGGTTGCGGGTCACGGCCCTGAAGACGGCGCAGGCGCCTACTCGGCCTGTCCGACGCGGTGTCCCACCACTGGTCGTGTGCCATTCACCGCGAGAACGGCGTCGAGCTGCATAAACCTTACCTTGGGGTAGGTCGATTGGAACGGCGGCACTGGCGGGCAGAGTTGCGGGAACATGGCAGTGGGCCGCTCGGCGAAGGGCGTGTTCTCCGGGTCACCAACGTAGCGACGAGAGAAGAGAGACGTGAGATGACGTCGAAGGCGGCCGATGGGGCCGTGCCGATCTCGCCACTTTATTCCAGGCCTGAAGCGGAGCCGCGGTGGCTGTCCACGTCCAAACCGCCAGGCCAGAAGCTCGTTCTCTACCTCGCGCAAGCTCGAGCTAGCATCAGCTGCGCGAGTGGCGCGGCGCAGTGATCAAGAAAATGATGGTGATGATGATGGCACTACAATGTCACTTTTCCCCGTCAGCTTCACAGGCGACAAAAAAAATCAACGACCAGAGCTACCGCCAAAACACGTGTGTATGAAGGGGGAAATGATGAGCGCGTGTGTTGCGGAGGTGGCGGGTACATCCCGTTTCAATAGCTGTTCACCGTGCTATATAAGGTACGTGGGCCCTCAGCCAGTCATGAGAGAGCGCAGCACGAAATTTTGTGCCTACGCAAATGTTGCGTCCATGAAACGGGTAAGTGCTCCAACTGAGCGTAAAATTAAGCACTGCACTATTCAGCCAGAGTTATTCATCACACCAGTTGCGAAACTGCGTTCCAAAAGCTGCACACACAATTGGCCAATCCTACGTAAACTAGCAGACTGTCGCGTCATCTGGTAGCGGCAACGTAAACACAAAATATAGCGGTCAATTGTTGGCTTGCTGATGAACGAGTGACACGACAATGACCGCAGTCCAGCCATCTCAGCCAATGGCGTGCTCAAATTTCGATACACAGAGCCTGTGGGCTTTTTCAACTCGTATGATTTTGCTATACAGCTGCAGAACTTTCACAGGCTCCATGCCTACTCATGGCCATAATATGAGGACATGCGAATGAAGCGTCAT